>JAKUBO010000099.1:0-15059 GCA_030566905.1 Chernovozyma aurita
ATTATTGAATAACAAAAACAATTGAAGAATATTGCAATGTATAAGATCTTTCTGAAAATGAAATAGACCTTGGAATAATTCCCAAGAATAGTAACTTCAAGTCTGACAACTTCATTTATATTTTAAAGGAATTACACTTCCTTTCTGCTACTGGAAAACTAAGGTGGGCTGTAATATGCATGTTCTTCTGATCAAGTCCAAAAAGGTTACAAGTTATTATGCATTAGGATAATTATTGAACGTGTGATTTTTAATTTCTTTTCGCAAACTGTTAACCAAAATAAAATTTCTCTTAAGCACTTACCTTAAGGCCAGATTTCTTGCAGTATGAAAACTTTTTAATTTTTCCGTTACATAATTTTTATTTTTTTATGACGAAGTGCACTTACAGTCCTATGAAGCCAAGTCGTGCTTCGACTAACTTTGGCTAATGCATCACATTGTCCGCACGAATTACAACAAGTTATTTAGAAAAGGTAGTGTACTGTTCATACTCTGAACCGTCTCCACGTGATAAGTCTCAATTGAAATCCTTTCCATTGTCAAGTACATGTTAAAACCACCAGCAAAGCAATAACACTGATGAGTAAACCACGAAAGAAGAATAACATTTTCTTTTATTGTTTTGACGGTAACAAACTCCATCTCCAGCAGTATCTCTACATTGGTTACAATATAATATTTTTGTTTGTATATTCCTTTTAACAGTGGTTAGAGAAAATAGTATATGAAGGATTAGTCTATTAAACCCAAAATAAAGGCCCTGTACTATCAACATAAATATAGTAATTCATACTCCCATACACTCATAGTTTAAACTGTCTGAGAAAATAAAACTTCAAGCAACTAACCGTACAGAGAAAATAAAACTCTTCGTAATCTAGCACATTACCCTGAAAAGTAGTGTACCGTTCATATCCCTGAACAAAAACTTTCCAATACGAAATAAGTTAAATACATGCTAAAACCACCAAAGAGCAATAACACTGACGAATAACTGCAATAGAGTAGTAACTTTCTTTGTTATTGTTCTTTCATCAAACAAGATCCCTCCATTTTCCAAAAGTATTCTTAAATAGGCTACAACATAATATTTTCTTTTGTATAACCCCCTGAACACTTGTTTTAGAAGATAGTTTCTAAAAGGATTAGATTATAAAAACCCAAATTAGAGGCTCTGTACTATAAGCAAAATATCACAATTGCCTACAAAATCTAACTCAACATAGGGCACTCCAGGGGAAGGCTACCTACCACCGTAAACAAGCTTAAACCCATGCATGTCTGTTTAATCCTTGATTACACGATCTATACTTTTCTAACTTATCGAAAACTGTGTTATTGTGTTTGTTTGCATATGACTAATTAAAGACCACCTTAAAATTTGTAATATATCTAATAACTAGTTTGAAAAATCTCCACTGGAAGGATTCTGGTATAATTCTTCTATCTTCGCAAAATATTGCAACATCTCTTTGATCTAAATAGAGTCACGTGATATTGTCTTGAATTTAAAATCCAGACACCTACTATGAGATAAAACATAATAGTCTGGTTGCCTATGATGACATTACTGCTTCCTAAATAGATTTCGGTAAATTATTCTATTTGATAATAATGCATTAGCCAAATATATTCTAAATTTATATGTATATATAATTCGTTTTGTTTTTTGAAGTAAATTTTAATATGCTTTGCGAAAACCTGCAAGTATATATATTGACCAGTATATATTGATGAAGAGTAACAATAATAAAGTCATATAATTTTGATCAAAAAATAACACTAATAAAGTCATATAATTTTGACATAGTTAAACATATACATAGTATTCAATAAAAATTTCACTTATGGAAGTACTGCTGGCTTCTCAAAGGTGTCCTAGATTGGTGGAAAGTTTAGGAACCATTCAAACTGAAACGAAAATAAGTACTGAGATATAGAAGTAGTGTATATAATTCTCACCCATATATTTTGAAATTGATGGAAAATGCAAGTGTACTGCACATTAGAATTAGTAATTCGCATGGCTGCTTATCAAAATGCTAAAAGGAAGATATCTAGAAAGATTGAAGTGGAAATAGAGCCATTCATGAAAGAGAGATCTGAAAAGATATTATAACAGAATTTCATAACAAAAATAGATCTATAAGAATATAAGGCTTTATTTTGGAATGTTCTGCCTTTATTTGGTCAAGAAATACTCAGTTTTCAGCAATATTCAAGACGTGATATATTGACTTTTCCTGCCATATATAAATTATACTAAATAGAGGAGTTTGAGGGAAATATTAGATACTTAAATAGTTAGTCAAACGTATTCTCAGCCATAGAAGGTATAAATTTAGGTATATATTCCTTTTAAAAGTAGTAAGAGAAAATAGTTTATGAAAGGATTAGTCTATTAAACCCAAAATAAAGGCCCTGTACTATCAACATAAATATAGTAATTCATACACACATACACCCAAATTTAATTTTCTGTAAGGTAAAACTCTGCAAAAATTACAAGGTACAATCATGAACAAAGTATCTCGACCATACTCCTTTCCTTTTATCGTTGAAACTTGTATAATCATGTTCAAAATTTTAATTCTTACTATTTTATGTGGAACAGTTTACATCCAGATTCATAATTTTTTTACTTCAGAAAAATATAAATTGAAAATTTTCTAAAGTTCTCACAATATTGTATTTGAATATGAAATTAAATTAATTGATACCCAGAACACCTTATATACAGGAAATTGAACTTTAAGATGTATCTGTAATAAACGATAAGTATATTTGGAATTTGATATTACTTCATTATAAGATTTGTTGAGAACCAGTAACATGTGCTTTTAACCCAAAAATGGAAACAAAATGACTTTCAAAGGGGAGTAATTAATATTATATAAAGGGTATTCAAAATTTGATCGATCACTCTTACAGCGCATATGTGTGAAGTTATTCATTGATGTGTTAATTTGAAAGAGGTGCAAAATGCTTAGCAATTTTTTTAGTTTTTGCCATTGACTTTAAAGAAATAATAAATGTATTCGGATGCTTTATTCCTCTGCAATTGAATGGAGTCATATTATACAAGTTTGGTGTTCATTTACAGAGAAAAAGATGTGAAAGACAAACATAACTATAAAACCAAAATATGGGATTTTATAAAACTATAGAGGAATGAGAGTTTAACATACAAGTTAGTAATATGAAATGAGCGGTTACAATCTGATTTATACTTTGTCACCAGATTGAATAAAAAAATCGGGAATCGTCATAATTTCACACAATATTATATACAGGACTCGATATTTTTTACTATGTAGTTGGAGTTGATACGCACATTTCGAAATATGATATTGCTTCGTAATAATATCTAAAAATGCGTAATATAAGCAATTGAATATTTTGATGCTTATATAATACTTTCAAATGCTGACGAGAGAATGTTGTAGGTAAGACAGCATTTGATGCAAATTGCGTGCACGGTACAAATAGTTTCAAAAAATGTAAATAGTGAATTAAAAATATAACAAAACGAAAAAAGAGACTCACCCATGAGGTCAAAAGCAAACGTATATAAGAAATATAGAATAAAATTAGGATACAAAATAGTATAAAGAAAATAAGAAAATTGAAAATAAACAAAAAATCAGATATCAAAATTTGAAAATCGTAGACCCAAAGAGTGTGCCTATGAATATTTGAGGAAATTAAACGAAAAAAGACATTGCAATCCAAATAAGGGAAGTGAAGGCAGCTTTGTGGACAGAACCTGAGGCTTCTCCCGAATACTCAGATATTGAAATTGATGGGACATAACTACTCGAGGAACCTGATTGATTACTGTTTGAGGAAGCAGAACCACTAGAAGAACCAGAGCCACTAGAAGAACCTGATTGATTACCACTAGAAGAACCTGATTGATTACCACTAGAAGAACCAGAACCACTAGAAGAACCAGATTGATTACCGCTTGAGGAACCAGAACCATTAGAAGAGCCAGAGCCACTAGAAGAGCCAGAGCCACTAGAAGTACCAGAAATATTAGAAGAACCAGATTGATTACCACTAGAAGAACCAGAAACATTAGAAGAACCAGATTGATTACTGTTTGAGGAACCAGAGCCATTAGAAAAACCAGATTGATTACCGCTTGAGGAACCAGAACCATTAGAAGAGCCAGAGCCACTAGAAGAGCCAGAGCCACTAGAAGAACCTGATTGATTACTGTTTGAGGAACCAGAACCATTAGAAGAACCAGATTGATTACCGCTTGAAGAACCAGAACTACTGGAAGAACCAGATTTATTACCGCTTGGAATTGGGCAATATGTAGTGTATGATGTGTAATCACTAGTAATTACTACGTAACCTGTTGAAATTGGTATTTTTGTACAAATTCCATGGGAACACGAAGTAACCGTCAAAACAGTTGTACGAACATCTGTTCTTATTACAGGAGTAGTTGGAGTCAATACTTCAACAGTAGTTATTCCACCTGATGTTGATGGAGTTATAGTAATAGTTGAAGTGACAGTTCCTGTCCATGGAGTAGTAATAGTAGTAATACCTGGAGTGGTTGGCGTTAATACTTCAACAGTAGTAGTTCCACCTGATGTTGATGGAGTAATAGTAATAGTTGAAGTGACAGTTCCAGTCCAAGGAGTAGTGATAGTTGTCACACCTGGAGTCGTTGGAGTTAATACTTCAACAGTAGTTATTCCACCTGATGTTGATGGAGTAATAGTAATAGTTGAAGAGAAAGTTCCAGTCCATGGAGTAGTGACAGCTGTCACACCTGGAGTGGTTGGAGTCAATACTTCAACAGTAGTTATTCCACCTGATGTTGATGGAGTAATAGTAATAGTTGAAGAGAAAGTTCCTGTCCAAGGAGTAGTAATTGTTGTCACACCTGGAGTAGTTGGAGTTAATACTTCAACAGTAGTAATACCACCTGATGTTGATGGAGTAATATTAGTAGTTGAAGTAACAGTTCCGGTCCATGGAGTAGTAATAGTAGTGATTCCACCAGTTGGAGTCAATACTTCAACAGTAGTAGTGCCACCTGATGTTGATGGAGTAATAGTAATAGTTGAAGTGACAGTTCCAGTCCAAGGAGTGGTGATAGTTGTCACACCTGGAGTAGTTGGAGTTAATACTTCAACAGTAGTAGTACCACCAGAGGTAGTTGGAGTGATGGTAGTAGTTGAAGTAACAGTTCCGGTCCAAGGAGTGGTGATAGTAGTGATTCCCCCAGTTGGAGTTAATACTTCAACAGTACTAGTTCCTCCAGAGGTAGTTGGAGTAATGGTTGTAGTTGAAGTAACAGTTCCGGTCCAAGGAGTACTAATAGTTGTGATTCCACCAGTTGGAGTTAATACTTCAATAGTAGTAGTTCCTCCAGAGGTAGTTGGAGTAATAGTAGTAGTTGAAGTGACGGCTCCGGTCCATGGAGTAGTGATAGTAGTAACACCTGGGGTGGTTGGGGTCAATACTTCAACAGTAGTGGTACCACCTGATACAGTTGGGGTGATAGTAGTAGTTGAAGTAACAGTTCCAGTCCATGGAGTAGTAATAGTAGTGATTCCATCAGTTGGAGTCAACACCTCAACAGTAGTTATTCCACCTGATGTTGATGGAGTTATAGTAATAGTTGAAGTGACAGTTCCTGTCCATGGAGTAGTAATAGTAGTAATACCTGGAGTGGTTGGCGTTAATACTTCAACAGTAGTAGTTCCACCAGAGGTAGTTGGAGTAATAGTGGTAGTTGAAGTAACAGTTCCAGTCCACGGAGTAGTGATAGTAGTAATACCTGGAGTAGTTGGAGTCAATACTTCAACAGTAGTAGTACCACCTGATGTTGATGGAGTAATAGTAATAGTTGAAGTGACAGTTCCAGTCCATGGGGTAGTGATAGTTGTCACACCAGGAGTAGTTGGAGTCAATACTTCAACAGTAGTAGTGCCACCTGATGTTGATGGAGTAATAGTAATAGTTGAAGTGACAGTTCCAGTCCAAGGAGTAGTGATAGTTGTCACACCTGGAGTCGTTGGAGTTAATACTTCAACAGTAGTAGTACCACCAGAGGTAGTTGGAGTAATAGTAGTAGTTGAAGTAACAGTTCCAGTCCATGGAGTAGTGATAGTTGTCACACCTGGAGTAGTTGGAGTCAATACTTCAACAGTAGTTATTCCACCAGAGGTAGTTGGAGTAATAGTAATAGTTGAAGTGACAGTTCCAGTCCATGGAGTGGTGATAGTTGTCACACCTGGAGTCGTTGGAGTCAATACTTCAACAGTAGTAGTACCACCTGATGTTGATGGAATAATGGTAGTGGTTGAAGTGACGGTTCCGGTCCATGGAGTAGTGATAGTAGTAACACTTGGGGTGGTTGGGGTCAATACTTCAACAGTAGTAATACCACCTGATGTAGTTGGAGTAATGGTGGTGGTTGAAGTAACAGTTCCAGTCCATGGAGTGGTGATAGTTGTCACACCAGGAGTAGTTGGAGTCAATACCTCAACAGTAGTAGTTCCACCGGAGGTAGTTGGAGTAATGGTTGTGGTTGAAGTAACAGTTCCGGTCCATGGAGTGGTGATAGTAATGATTCTACCAGTTGGAGTTAACACTTCAACAGTAGTAGTTCCAGTTGAATCAGTTGGGGTAATGGTAGTAGTTGAAGTGACGGTTCCGGTCCATGGAGTAGTAATAGTTGTCACACCTGGGGTGGTTGGGGTCAACACTTCAACAGTAGTAATTCCTCCTGATACAGTTGGGGTGATAGTAGTAGTTGAAGTAACAGTTCCAGTCCATGGAGTCGTAATAGTAGTAATACCTGGAGTAGTTGGAGTCAATATCTCGACAGTAGTAGTACCACCTGATACTGTTGGAGTAATGGTAGTAGTTGAAGTAATAGTTCCAGTCCAAGGAGTGGTGATAGTAATGATTCCCCCAGTTGGAGTGAATACCTCAACAGTAGTAGTTCCACCGGAGGTAGTTGGAGTAATAGTGGTAGTTGAAGTAACAGTTCCGATCCAAGGAGTGGTGATAGTAGTGATTCCACCAGTTGGAGTCAATACTTCAATAGTAGTAGTACCACCGGAGGTAGTTGGAGTAATGGTAGTAGTTGAAGTGACGGTTCCGGTCCATGGAGTAGTAATAGATGTCACACCTGGGGTGGTTGGGGTCAACACTTCAACAGTAGTAATTCCTCCTGATACAGTTGGGGTGATAGTAGTAGTTGAAGTAACAGTTCCAGTCCATGGAGTCGTAATAGTAGTAATACCTGGAGTAGTTGGAGTCAATACTTCAACAGTAGTAGTACCATCTGAAGTTGATGGAGTTAAAGTAGTAGTAGAGGTATCAGTTCCAGTCCATGGAGTAGTAATAGTGGTGATACGACTTGGAGTCAATACTTCAACAGTAGTAGTACCACCTGATACAGTTGGAGTTATGGTTGTTGTTGTAGTATCAGTTCCAGTCCATGGAGTCGTAACGGTGGTGATGTGACTTGGAGTCAAGATTTCGACAGTGGTAGTACCGTCAGAGTTAGTTGGAGTGATGGTCGTTGTTGAAGTATCAGTTCGAGTCCATGGGGTCGTAATGGTGGTGATGTGACTTGGAGTCAATATTTCGATAGTGGTAGTTCCATCAGAGTTAGTTGGAATAATGGTTGTGGTTGAAGTATCAGTTCCAGTCCATGGAGTAGTAATTGTGGTTATATGACTTGGAGTCAATACTTCAACAGTGGTAGTTCCATCAGAGTTAGTTGGAGTTATGGTTGTTGTTGTAGTATCAGTTCCAGTCCATGGAGTCGTAACGGTGGTGATGCGATTTGGAGTCAAGATTTCGACAGTGGTAGTACCGTCAGAGTTAATTGGAGTGATGGTCGTTATTGAAGTATCAGTTCGAGTCCATGGGGTCGTAATGGTGGTGATGTGACTTGGAGTCAATATTTCGATAGTGGTAGTTCCATCAGAGTTAGTTGGAGTGACGGTTGTTGTTGAAGTATCAGTTCCAGTCCATAGAGTCGTAACGGTGGTGATGTGACTTGGAGTCAATACTTCTACAGTGGTAGTTCCAACAGAGTTAGTTGGTGTGATGGTTGTAGTTGAAGTAATTGTTCCGGTCCATGGTGTAGTAATGGTAGTAATTGCAGGGCAGCCTTCGTCCGAATTTGGGTAGGAAAAAATATTTGTAAAATTTGTGATAACTGTTCCGCTTGGAGTAGTAATAGAAAAAGCAAAACCATTTCGCCACCCCATATTTATGTACTGAATCAGTATTGGATAATAATATCCCTTCAGAAAATGCAATGTAGTAGTATTGTGACCATTTATATAAGTATTTGGATTTGTATTTATTGTTGTTAACAATGCACTTAAGGCATAGTTCTCGTTTTCAGTTTGGAATGAACTTAAGGCCAAGTTCTCACCCGTATTCCCGTCAATAGTAGACACATTTGTATTACAGCATTCGAATGCTTGAGGAGAACCAACACGGATACCTGCCCAATCATCTATTTGATACAAGGAAAGTGTGTAATCGCCTGTTTCAGTAGCATAAAAATAACCTGTGAGCAACATTCCGAATTGAAAATTATTGAGAAGAAGGGGTGTATTGTATATTACTTGTTCCTCAAGTTTGAGGTATGCGGGTGCAGCATGAAAAAAAGAAACATTAATGATACCATATGCATAGCCCATTATGCCAGTCCTAATGTAATGATCAGAGGTATTGGTATAGGTATAATTATAAAAGACAACATTAAATCCTGTAGAGCGTGAGCCTTGTGGTAAGCAAGCAGTTGGTGAATATACCGAATCTCGACGAATTAATTCCATTTGACCCTCCTTCAATTTCCTTTGAGAACACCTTAAAAAAAGCTGCTGCAAAGAAAATAAGTAAGTAGAATATTCTCATTTTGAACAACATTGGTTACACGTAGAAGATATAAAGTACTTTTAGGAGAATATATAGCTCTTTTATATCTGCAAAGGAACCCATGGAATGACTGCAAGCTATTATGGTTAACTTTCTGTAAGGGTGTTTTTAACAAAAGTTAACTGCAGAATACATGCATAATGTGCACTTTATTTAAAATTTCCAATCTGTAACCTTATAATGTTGCATTTCAAATTATTTTATATGAGCATCATCAATTCTTACGTAATTCCAAAAAATAATCGCATTGTGGTATGTTTCTAGCAATATGAGTTAATTCGGTTTGATTGAGCACTTTATTATCCATTAAAAAGTTGAAACAGGTAACGATATTTTCAAATATATGAAACACACAGTTGTGCTAATTATATTTGATGCTCGTATATGTAAGATGTACATATTTGACACTTTGAATTGAGTGAGGTGGCTAATATAGAATGATTATTGGAAATCTGCAGAAGAAATTAAAGATCATGCGCTTAATAATTATCCAAATGCGTAATAAATTGTAACCTTTTTGGATTTGAACAGAAGAGAATGTAAATTACAGCCTATTTTAGTCTACGAAAAGAAATTAATAATCGCATGTTCAATAATTATCCTGATGCATAATAACTTGAAACCTTTTTACAGCCCACTTTATCCTTTCAATAGTAGAAATAAAGTGTAATTCCTTTAAAAAATAAATGAAGTTGTCAGACTTGAAGATACTATGCTTCGGAATTTTTTCAAGGTATTTTCATTTTCAGAAACATAATATACATAATATTCTTCAATTGTTTTTGTTATTCAATAATCTTTTATTAATTTGTTAAATTTGTAATCTCGAAAATTCTTGTGTATATTTTTGAGATTTGAATACAATTGTCTTGGTTAATATCTTTTGCATAACAACAGCCATATTCGAAGTACGTATTTAACACGAATTTGTGGTTAAAAGATTTTATAGTTTTTAAATTGTTTGGAAGTGGTGAATCTATTGTTTTCATGCACGTATCGCCTGTTCCCAATAGAAAATCTTAGTGTGGTATTGCTTGAGATTGGGAATTAATTATATTTTTATATTTTGTTGCTCCTTTAGTTTCAAATTTTCCAAAATAGGAAAACAAGCCAGCCCCTCTGTTATTCATGCATATTAGCTTTAAATCATATGATCAGCTTTCTTACGTAAGCATTATGAAAAGTAATTACGATGATGCAAGTGGACATTATACAATAAAATCCAAGGATCTTTGATCTGATTTCTTTCAAACTACTTTTCAAATTCCAGATTCCTAATGACTTTGGGAAAGTTTGAAATAGTAACCATTTTTAAGATTATTATGTCACGAACTAAATATAATTCCTATAACCCACACCACATAGAAATATGGCTCATGTGTAAATTCTGTTAAAGGGGGAAGGTGGGGTGTACTAAATGCATCTCAATCTTTACGTAATTTATTTTCTGTATTCTTTCAAAGCTCTCCTTTTCATCCCCTCTTGTAATTTATCAAATATTCTTTGTGCTATTATCTTCGAAATTCTTTAACAAACTTGAATTCAAATTAGGGAGCAAGATTTTCAAAGTCTTACATTAGTTGCTGTACTTCATGTGTATCATAGTTTGTTGTGAGATTGGTATACCAAGAGATGAAATCAAGATACTAGTTTGCACAATAATCAGAAATTGAAGTGCTCCTCTTTTCAAAATAATACCACTTTTGAACAATTTCCATAAAATATTTCATTGAAAAATATTACCCCTTCATACATTGTGGTATCAAAAAAATATGCAACGACCACCAAATCTTATTCAAAATTATGTAAGACGGATATTTACTCATAATACTCAATCCATGTAATATAAGGCAACAGAGTGCTTAAATTATTTGCCTCATTGGAACCAGAATCAAGATCTAGAAGACTTAATTAGAAATATTTCGATTGGTTAGAAAATAATTTAAAAAGTAGTAGTTGCTTGTTATTGAACGTCATCTAGAGGTGAAGTCTCTCAACCACTTGGGGTTTAAAGGTAGAAAAGAAAGGACTTCAAATCACATTTCTTTATTCAAACTATTATTTAATATTCCCACTAATTGACAGAAACGAGATTAAGATTATATAGCATATGAATTATATGTTCAACTTTCAAGTTTTAGACTTCAGCATTAATGCCCATAAGCAATGTAAAGCAAGCAGCTTTTGTGATTCAAAAAGACTACAATGTTCAATTTCGTCAGATAATTATAATTCTGCTGACTGTGATAACTGTCAGAAAACTAAATTGAGGTGTGACTTGAAATTAAATCAGGAAGATCAATTCAATAAAACACAGAAAAATAGCAATAAAATTATGAAGCAGAATTATCAAATAGGTATTATCGAAAGTGGATTATCAAAATCTCCTTCGATGAAAAAAATAACAAAAACAAATTTGAAATAATAGACGAAACGCCAAAACTAATATCTTACAATTCTTCTCAAATATTGCAAAAAAGAATTACAAAGAAGTCTAAAACCGAAGCAAAGAAAATGATGCTTCCCAAAGCGAAAATCTGTAAAAATTTAAGTGGAGTATCTGAGCAGATCTTAGGGAAATATTCTTTCCAAATATCAGATCAAGAATCAGGTCGAGGATATAATGAAGCTCAGCAGCAAATTCTTGTTTCAACACATCTCACACCTCAGGAAAACTTCTAACTTGCAGGGACAGAAATTACATTCAAACTAATAACTTCCAAATTTCCCCAATGATGACAGCTTCACCAGTAAATTCATCTCAAATCTCCTCAATATGCACATCCACGGGATTTAAAATCAAATCTCAATCATTAAAACTTCCTGCTTCAAGAAGCAATCTAGGGTTATCACTGCCAGCTGAATGTAACTATCCATCCCAAACATACGAACAATTAAAGCAAAAAATAGTAATGCTTATGCCAATAAAAGAAATTTTCAAAGAAAAACCAAAAACAATCCTAATATCGCCAGAACAAAATCCAGAAAAGATGTGGAAGATAATCAAGCCTATTAAGGCAGTGGCTAAATTGAAACCAACTATGAGATTGCCAAATGAATGTGTCACAAGATCATCTCTGAAGGCCATATCAAATAAGCAGGTAATGTCACTTAAGGAGCTACCCTCCATAATTCCTTCCATAATATCCTACGTTCCTTATTATCTTCAAGTTTCTGAAATCATTCCAATATACCTCAAATGGAGCTATGATTTCAACTTAAGTGAAAATCTATTTAGTGCCAATGTTAAAACTCATCACATTCACTCCAAAGATCTTTTTCATTTTCTAATTTCAATTGATGCATTTAAATTAGAATTAAATGAGTACATCACTAAAGAGTTAATCAAAATATATTTCTTCAAATTCAACAGCCTATTTCCAATTATCAATGAGGTTGAATTCTGGGAAAATTATAATACTAAAATAGTACCAAATTTGATCACTTACAATATAGTATTGTTATCCATAAGTGATAATCTATCTGAAAAATTATTAGTTGAAAACAAGATCTTTAAATTATCAGACTATAGCAATGAGTTAAGGAAGTTCTGTGATAGGTTAGCACTAAAAATAAAGCTGTTATTACTATCAATGCCACAACTAGGAGATAATAACATCTTCACCAAGTTTATCTGCCTTTTATTATTGCTTCTAAATTCTTGTTTCGATAATTATAGGAAAGGTGCAAACGATATATCAAAATGTATCCATTACGGAATGGAATTAGGATTGAATGTGGGAAAGACATACAGGCATAATACTAATATAGGCCATGAAAATAACCTTCAACACAACCAAAATTGGGAAACGACATGCAGGCCAATATTAGCAAATGACAATAATTGTCATAATTTTAACTCTTATGATTCCACTTTAACTTATTCAAAAGATCTATAGTGGGTCTGTTACATCTTTGATCGTTACATTTCCATAATTCATTCCAAACCGTTTCTCATTAAAAAAGAAGACACAATAATAGAGTTACCTAGTAATATGCAACTAAGATTAATACTTGAGCCGGTCAAAGTATATGAGAGAAGCTTTAGGTATGAACCAATCACATCAAAAACATTTAGCCATGACCACATGCTTGATCTTTGTTGTGAAGGTGGAAGACGTCCTGATAATAATTGTATCTCCTTTGGGAGGAGCTTATATCTGAATGATATTCTAAGAGGTTCAAATGGTAATAATAATAGGTCATTTATTACCACAACATCTACAGCAATAAATAAAAAGAATATTGCTAAAAGTAATAATAAACATGAAAACAAAACAGAAAATTCGGCTGATGTTACTCTCGGTGAAATTTGTCGTGGAAAAAATCCAAGTGAAATGATATTTTCCCAATTTATAATCAACGAGCTCAATATAAACGAAAAAGATTTTATTGATTTCAAGGATTTAAAGTGCTTGCTGCAAATATCATTATTCTCGTACCCAAAAAAAATGTCATATTTAATACAACGAATTGATAATCTACTAAAAATAATACTATTAACCAAATACCAAAAATTCAACAATTGGATCACCTTAATAATGAAAGGTAGTTCGAATCTTATTATGTATATTGAATATTTCATGAATTCTAATAAGAAGCATTTTATCAATTTACCTTGGATTCCTAAGATTTTATTAGTGGTTTTGAATATTTTACTGGACATTAAATCAAAGGAAGTTTCTCAATTTAAGGCAATGCATTGCTTAAAAGCTGATATGAAGCGTTACATTGTTGTTATGGAAACATATCCCAATAGATGGGGATCTATGAAAGAACAAATCGAAAGGTTGAAAGAATTAAGCGAGCAATGAAAACCTGTTAAAAAGCAACATTCCAAACCAAATAAAAAATCAAGTATGAACTAGATGCTTTCATAGAATACAGGTTTATTGATGTCTCAGAGACCGAGTAATTATAACTCCCATACCTCTCTATTTCCTAAGTTCAAAATCTTTCTCGAACTGAAAACTTATTTTTTCCTCTTATGACAAGCAATGATCTGGTCCTGAAATTGTTCTTAAACATTTGCATATCATGACATAATTTAAGAAAGCATAAGGTAGGAAATCCTATTCTGTGAATAAGATTGTAATATGTTGCTGATATGTGATCTCATTAAAGCATAGTACATGCTGTAATATCTTTTTACAAGACTTTAGATTTTCTTTCTCAATATAACTTAACCTAGGTTCTTACATTAGGGCAAATTATTGATTTTCACAAGTCTATTTACTCAAAATACTTGCTTAGCTACTAATAATAGACAAAACTATGGCTCTAGTGTTGCAGTAAATGAAGTCAAATAATCCAAGATTTTAAACCAGAATATTATTCAGCAAAAAGATTTTACCATGACATATGTCTGTAAATTAAAGGTAATTCAAGAATAATAATATATCGAATCTGCCATAGCTGCTTAAATTCATTAAGAAGTGGATTCTAATGTCTAAACTGCGTACATCTCTATTGCCAAAGGTAGCTCAAATATTTCCTCACGTGCACGACTCAAACAAAACCGCACTTGTATTGACATATCCATGGACTGTCTGATTTCATAACTTGCTCTCAGTCAATTGTTAGGTTTGTATGCTGTAGTTCTACTCCTATTATTGCCACCAAAGTCATTTTTTAAGGAATCGATTTTGTGGAACTTAAAATAAAGTTGATACGGAAAGTAGTTTTAAATTTCAATTCTAATCTTATCAAATATTACTCAAACAAATGCCTCCATCTACTCAATGATCTGTGCTGCAAATTGAAGGCATCAATAATTTTTACACATGCAACTTTAATTCTTTGCACATAATTTCTTAATCATTCTATGGAAAACATTTTTATGTTTGGTGAATATTAATTAAGCTTCGTTGATACTTTGTAATATCTGGAATTTGAAAGATGGTATGAAAATGAAAATGTGCTGAATTGAATCGAATGTTTATTTCAAAGTTGTAATGTTGAAAACTGAATAACAATCTCAATTTCAGATTTTTCCTATGGGATTATCGATTTCAGCTATGTAATAAACACATAAACAGATAATATTGTGTATGATAAAAAGAATCTTCATTTACTTCTCTAAGTTGTTTTAAAGTACAAACATTACTTCTGTAGATTAA
>JAKUBO010000100.1:0-15035 GCA_030566905.1 Chernovozyma aurita
AGTATTTCAAGAAGATACCAGCTGAAGGTTACCAGCCCAATTCTCATTATCTTTGAGCCTTTACCTCTATAAAATTTGAAATAATTTTGCCCCAAAAAGCTCCTTCCGTATAAGGTGCTTTCCATGTCATTGACAACTTGTTTAGCATAAGCTTGGGCGCTCATCAAACTGGTACTGTCAAAATTTTTCAGACTCTCAGTGACTCTATCCACTCCATTTATAATATAGAATGAATTATCTCTAAGATTATCAACAGGAGTATCGATGATATCTGTTTGCAGCCACCACTAGAAAAATCAATTACTTTGACTCCAAAAGATTTGATTTCAATTGCTAATGTACTGCAGTAACTACTAATTGTAGCCTTTGAGGAGCAATATATACTTAAAAATGGAAGCGACATCAATCCAGCAGAAGATGATGAAAAGGTAATGACCCCTATAAATTTGATCAATAGCGGAGAGAATTCACGAACAGTACATATGGGCCCATAAACATTGAATTCAAAAACTTTGTTCACTTGTTCATCTGTAGCATCAATTGCAGGTCGTAGTGACACCTGCAATAAAATACCTACAGCTTTTCCCCATTTTGTATTGGGAAGTCATTTGACTTTATAATAATTTTCATTATTTTCTTATCTATTAATATTGTAGCACATGAAACATATTCAAGTTTTATGGTGTCACTTTTTATTTATTCAGAATCGCATCACAACCCAGAAAGAAAATTACTTAGTATGGGAGTATGGGAGCATGGGAATATGAATTACTATATTTACGTTGATAGAACAGGGCCTTTATTTTAGGCTTAATAGACTAATCCTTTCATAGACTATTTTCTCTTACCACTGTTAAATGGAATATATGCAAACTAAAATATTATATTGTAACTTATTTAGAGATATTGCTGGAGATGGAGATGTTACCGTCGAGCCAATAACAGAGATCGTTATTATTGTCAAATTGAAAGAAATTTGTTCATTACAAATTGAGTTAATTTACTGTAGAGGGCTGCTTGGTTTTGTTGTAAAAATCCAGGGTAGTGCAGATGGAAGGGGAAGGTATGAACTTGATTGTATATACTTTGAATTCCTTCGGCTGTTGGGATGTTGGTATATAAGCTTTTGACATCTCCCGTGATAATACAGTAATTAGTATCAGGGTTGATAGTGTAATTTTGATGGTGTTGAATCACTTCTGTCGTATTATTAACTATCCATTTATGTTGAGTAACTATTTTTCGAAGTTGACTGGATAATAGTTTGGATAGTTTTGTCGTGCCCCAACTATAGGTTGGAATGATAGGACGACTAGATGGGGGAATTTTGTGAACTTTCGGTAATATGTGAAACATAGGAAAGTTGGTAAAATTGGAGAGGGTGACACTGTAAAGATAGTCAAGGGTATTTTTAGAAAATAGGTAGCCTTTTTTATTAATAAGGGAAGCTATGTTGCATCTTTCAAGTGTGTTCATTATAGTGTCATAAGTTGCTTTAAGTCGAGAGCTGATGTCAGATTTATGTTCTGTTACAGGACCGATATGAGAGTAGTAAGCGGTATCATCGATGTGACTATGAATCTGGGAGATATAACAGTTCAAATCTATAATGGCTAAGCCGAGATTTTTATCTGATGGCTTGATAAGAACATTGGATTGTTTTTGAAATTCTTTGATTTCTTCAATCGCTTTAATTCTAATGTTCCTTTCACCAGTTTTTGGTGCATTCTTCTCAAAGTTGGCAACTAGTGTTGAAATTGAAGTAAGAATGTGATCAAGAAGGTTTTTATCTAAAGATGGGGACCAATTAGATTTCAATCTGAACTTGAGATCATCAGGAGCTACCTCATTAGCATTGTGGTAGTTTCTGAAATGATTGAATAACTGGTGATCACGTGATAGTCTAATATACAAAGGTTTAGTAGATGTTGCTATGTGACGCGTTCGTTGTGATTGAGGGATGAATTTTGTACCTAGTGTCCAAGTTTGTCTTATGACTTCTGGGAGTGTAATTTTATCATCGGTGCCTATTGAGTGAATCTTTTCGGGAAACACTATGCTTTCAAGGAAGTGTGGATGACTAAACAACCAAATGTAGTGACTTCTTACTGTATCAGTAGCTTGAAAGTATGATTGAGGAAAGGGGCAGGACTTATAATATGGTCTAACTTTGTCTGGTTTGCCCAGTTGGGATTCCTCAATGAGAGTTCCTAGGAGAACTATGTTCTCCTGGGGTGGCGATTCCCTTGGTGAGCCTTTCCTTTTTCGCCTGATCTTACCAGTTGATCGCTTCCGTTTTCTACGTTTCGCTTGGTGTTGTTTGTTTTTGTAGAATTTTTGGATTTGTTTCTGGATGAGGAAGATTTTTTGGGAAGTGTATGGGAGTTTAAACGTGATGATGACGTATTATTTGAATTTTGTAGCTGTTGGCTTTTTAGTTTTTGAATGTCTTTATGAATATTAACAAGTTCTTGTTCTATTTTAATCATGGCATCTAAATTAGTGCTCGTCGCTGCGTTGGTAATATCGTCAATCATTTCAACCTCATTGGATCTCATGTTAAGCTTGTTGAAATATTTAAAAAACAAGCTGCTACCTTTAGACAGTTGTGTGTCGTCGATGTCTGCAAGCTTGGTAAGGATTTCATCAAGTATTTTTTGAATTAACGATTCAAACCCAGTATTAGTGAAGGTGATACGTGTGGGTAACCTGATCACTGAGGCTTTGTTGATATCTACTATCTTGTAGGTTATTTGTACTTTGGCATTTATCTCATTCATGAGTTGTTCGCGGAGGTTTGTTTTAGAGTAGGACTGTTGTTCCTCGTTTATTCTGTGGGCTCCTTCATTGGTGTTATGGATAGCTTCAATAAGTTGTTTCTTATACAACTCTTGTAATGTAGCGTTAACTAAATCCTTTTTCATAAAGGGGTAGTTGATGGGAGCTACTTTCCATTCGGGAGGAATCATGTTTGCATCGTGGAGAAATTTGAATTTTTCATCCTTAAAGTAGCGATACAATATCTTTTACGAAATTGATCATATGATTCGTATATTCTATTCTTGAAGTGGTGAACAACTTTAGTAAATTCTCCACGTTCTTTTTGCAGTCTAGAGATTTTATCGTAAAAGTAGTTAATATCTTCTTGTGAGTCGCCGATATAGGCGGTTGGAGAAGGATTCCATAGAATCTCCAAACTTGGATGGAATTGCTCGTGGTTGATTGGGGATAACATTTTAAAGCAAGCAATTTCTTATAGGAACTATGGGTGTATGGATTATTATATTTATGTTGATAGTACAGGGCCTTTATTTTGGGCTAAATAGACTAATCCTTTCACAGACTATTTTCTCTTGCCACTTTTAAAAGGAATATATACAAACAAAAATATTATATTGCAACCTATTTAGATATACTGTTGGAGATGAAGATGGAGATGTTACCGTTGAACCAATAACAGAGAACGTTATTGTTCTTTCGCGGTTTACTCATCAGTGTTATTGCTTCGTTGGTGGTTTTAACATGTATTAACTTATGGAAAAGATTTCAATTGAAAACTTATCACGTGGTGACCAATCAAAATATGAACTGCACACTACCTTTTCTGAATAATTTGCAACATTATTCAGAATGAATATTTTCTCTGTATAGTTAGTTGCCTTCAGTTTTAGTTTCTCAAGACAGTTAGGTGCCCGGTGGAGGGATGTACAGGTGGCCCAGAATGAGTACTGAACCAGTGGGAAATATAATGGGTAAGGTAGAGTCTGACTATCTTTATTTTGCGTTTATCTTGGATGGCTAGAAAATTAATGATTACTTAAAGTGGTTCTTGTGGGTAATGGTTGTGGATATCTTCGTGGACGCTTCCTTCGTCTAAAGAATGAATCGATGGTAGACTGTTGCTGATGTCTTTTTCTAGGTCTGGTCGATTGTTGAGGGGATCTAGCATGTAGATTAATGCTGATAATCATCTTATTATATTTGTTGTAAATATCTAAGAGATTGCGCAGACGTTTCTTACTGTATTGAACTCTGGTAAGGATTTTCTCGGTATGCGGAATTCTGTGGTTGACGAAATCATTTCGTTCAATATGCAGGAGAATTAACCCCCGTAATTGGTGAGAAGTACATCTAAATTGGGAACGCCCCCCTAACTGCCTAGAATTAGTTTTGCAGTGCCCAAATCATTACTTCCTAGTTGCCATGCATTGTATTGATTTTTGCTGAAAGTTCTAACACCTAAGACTTGACGTACCTATCTAGAAACGCTTATAAACCTCTCATATTAAATAGACAATTCAAGTACTGCTACAGCTACAATTTAGTAAGCCTCTTTTTCAGCTTTGTCATAGATTCAAAGCTTTTTTAGTTGGCGATATGAAAGGACGTGCATATTGTGTATATTGGAATTTGGATTGTGTATGATTTGGGTGTCTCATATAATTGTCTTGAGTTTGGAATTTAATATCCTTGCCTACAATCAAATGAGATTTGCATCTTCTAAATTTTGTTATTTTTTCTAAATTTGGATATCAATGCATACTACTTTGTATAGTAACGATTTAGCATGTCTCTGAAATCAAACCTTGATTTATAAAATATTTTCCATTATGCACAGGTTTCCAATTATTTTTTACATTACATAGCCTTAAGAGAGCTTAGCGGCCAATTTTGTTAAATCTCTAATTGCTTATAATCAAAGCCCTAAGCAAATCTTTTCCCTTATTTATGCATAAAGAGCTTGTCTATGGAACCTCCTTGTTAATATTCTTTATTGTGGGGGAAGACAGAATAGAAATTAGCCGCATCTTAAAAGGTTGGGTTTCTTCAACAGGGTTCTGAGTATGTATCATTCGTGGGCAGCATCTTGCATATATTCTGTAGATGTTCAAGTTGTAATCAATTACTGTTCTGATTCGTATAAGCCCATGATCGCATATTCTTCCAAAAATTCAAGTTTGTCAATTCTTTGTCATAATTCCATAAACTTAATACACTAGTTAATTTTTTCTAAAATCCTCTTTAGTATAAAGTCTGTTTATTATTTATATTCGGTAACAAGAGTGCATAGTCTGCAAATTGTAATCAATTTTGCTTATGATGTGAGAGAGAATACTTAAAACTATTCTGTGTCCAACTATCTCTCTTAGTAACCTCGTAATGCAAGTTAGGCAATATAAATATTTACATTTTTGTAATTTATTAATTTTTTATTCATCTTTTCTCTATCCTTCTGGAATTACTGATCATCTTAATATATTTGATGCTGCAGATATAGAAGTGGAAAACATATGTTAACAAACAAAATTTTTTAGCAAGCTGATTCGAAATAAAAGGAATAAAGACTCAGATTTTATTTACTAAAGCAATTTTTGATCGCCCAAATTAGCTGGAAAAACTTGCTAAGAATAAAATTTAATTTTTTGTGTAAGTTGCATGTTCTCTTCTCGTACAATCTATAGAACAACATTTAGATAAGTACAGGGAAATGTGCAAACGTAGAAATGATATCGAAATATTAAATAAGTCTGTTTCTGCTTGCAATGAATGTTTACAGACTCTCAACAATATAGAAGTTAAAAAGTAAATTTGCAACAAGCGATTTCAGTTCGTCTTATCTGAGAATTTATTGAAATTCGTGCGGACTGTGATGCTTTAGCCAAAGTTAGTCGAAGCACGACTTGGCTTCATAGGACTGTATGTAGCACTTTGTCATAAAAAAAACAAAAATTTATATAACGGAAAAATTAAAGAGTCTTCATACAGTAAGAAAACTGGCCTTTAGGTAAGTGCTTAAGAGAAATTTTATTTTGGTTAACAGTCTGCGAAAAGAAATTAAAAATCATACGTTTAATAATTATCCTAATGTGTAATAACTTGAAACCTCTTTGGATTTGATCAGAAGAATACGCAAATTACAGACCACTTTAACCTTTCAATAGTAGAAAGCATTGTGTGGGGTTTTCAATCAATAAATGAAGTTGTCAGCCTTGAAGTTACTATTCTTGGGAATTGCTCCAAGGTCTATTTCATTTTCAGAAACATCACATACATTGTGATATTCTTCAATTATTTTTGTTATTCGACAATTGTTGCGTATTATTTCGGTTTGATCGTGCTCTTTATTATCCATTAAGAAGTTTAAATAACTAGCAATATTTTCAAATATTTGAAACTCTCAGTTGTGTTAATTATATTTGATTACTCGCATACAATCTAATTATTAACAATAGTATTGTATTATATAATTTTATCATAAAATCATAATTTATATTGTAAAATATTAATAATTATAATAAATAACGAATTAAATTGTTAAAATACTTCCCCTCACCATAGATGCGGGGATATTTGGGTCATTTATTTATTTTATATGTTAAGTGGCTTATCTAGAGTAATTGCTGGAAATTTGCAAGAAAATAAAAATCAAATGTTCAATAATTATCCTGATGCGCAATAACTTGAAACCTTTTTGGATTTGATCAGAAGAACACACAAATTACAGCCCACTTCAGTCTGCGAAAAGAAATTAAAAATCACAAGTTCAAAAATAATTATCCTAATGCGTAATTGCTTGTAACCTTTTTGAATTTGATCAGAAGAAGATGCATATTACAGCCCATTTGGTTTTTCAGAAGTAGAAAGGAATTGTAATTCCTTTAAAAAATAAATGAAGTGGTCATACTTGAAGCTACTATGCTTGAGAAATTTTTCAAGGTCTATTCAATTTTCAGAAACATCATATATATTGCAATATTCTTCAATTGTTTTTGTTATTCAATAATTGTTGCGTAATATTTCGGTTTGATCGTGCACTTTATTATCCATTAAAAAGCTGAAAGAAGCGGCGATATTTTCAAATATTTGAAACTCTCAGTTGTGTTAATTATATTTGATCCTCGTATATGTAAGATGTACATATTTTACGGTATGGCTTGAGTGAAGTGGCTTATCAAGAGTAATTCTTGGAAATCTGCAAGAAATTAAAAATCATACGTTCAATAATTATCCTAATGCGTAATATCTTGTAACCTCTGGAGCCCACTTCATCTTTTCACTAAGTGGAAAGAAATGTGTGATTTTTTGTAACACAAAAACAAAAAAGTTTTTCATACTGCAAGAAATCTGGCTTTCTGGTAATTAGTGCTTAGTACTTAAGAGAAAATTTATTTTTGGCTAATATCATAAATTTTAGTGTTAGAAAGGTGTTCAAAATCTGTGACTCTTGCTTAGATCTCAAGTTTTTTGAGTTGCTCTTGAAACCTGACATTTAGCACATGGAGATTCACATTAAATATGCTAAATATCTCAATTTATATATTGAATTGAGCTCAAATCTAATCAAATCATATTTTTAGTCATGTATAGGAAAGTCATATTTATTTTGCTTTTATTTCAAATTAAAGTATCGCAAACATTATCATTGCATGAGCCAATCATTTTGTATAATTATAGTACATTCAACGTTGCTTTTTTCGTCTAGATTATGTATGGCTCTATATGCCAGCTGGATTTTAATTTTTTAATTGAATGATAAGACAGCTTCAAAATAGTAAATATACAGAATACTTTTGCAATTGAATACAAAATCTATTCTAGAAGTAGACTATTTGTAACCCTGGTAGATACTAGAAATCTTTAATCTGCAGAAGTAATGTTTGCAATATAAAACAACTTAGAGAATTAAATTAAGGCTCTTTCTATCATACACAATATTATCTACTTATGTGTTTCTTATATAGCTGAGATCAATAATCGCGTAAGAATAATCTGAAATTGAAATTGTTATTCAGTTTACAATATTGCAACTTTGAGATAAACATAAGATTCAATTCAGTACATTTTCATTTTCAAACCATCTTTCAAATTCCTGATATTATCTTAATTAATATTCTCAAGTATGAAAATGCTTTTCATTGGATTATTAAAAAATTATGTGCAAGGAATTAAAGTTGAATGTGCAAAAATTATTGATGCCTTAAATTCAGCACAGATCATTCTGTAGATGGAGGCATTTGTTTGGATAATATTTTACAAGATTAGAATTGAGATTTAGAAGTACTTTCTGTATCAACTTTATTTTAAGTTCCACAAAATTTACTCCTTACAAAATGACTTCGGTTGTAATAATAGGAATAGACTTACAGCAAACAAATTGCAGCTGAACAAACTAGGCAATTGACTGAGACCAAGTTATAAAATCGGATGGGCCATGGATATGTCATCACAAAAGTGCAGTTTTGTTTGAGTCGTGCATGCGTAGTAAATATTTGAACTACCATTGACAATATAGATGTATGCAGTTTAGACATTAGAATCCACTTCTTAATGAATTCAAGCGGCTATGGCAGATTGATATATTATTATTCTTGAATTACCTTTAATTTACAGACATATGTTATTGTAAAACCTTTCTGCTGAATAATATTCTGGTTTAAAATCTTGGATTAATTGACTTCAATTACTACAACACTAGAGCCATAGTTTTGTCTATTCTTAGTAGCTAATATGATGAGTAAATAGACTCGTGAAAATCGAAAATTTGCCTTAATAAAAGAATCTAGGTTAAGTTATATTGAGAAAGAAAATCTAAAGTCTTGTAACAAGATATCACAGCATGTACTATGGTTTAACCAGATCACATATCAGCAACATATTACAATCCTATTCACAGAATTGGATTTCCTACCTTATGCTTTCTTAAATTATGTCATGATATGAAAATGTTTAAGAACAATTTCAGGGCCAGATCATTGCTTGTCATAAGAGGAAAAAATAAGTTTTCAATTCAAGAAAGATTTTGAATTTAGGAAATAGAGAGGTATGGGAGTCATAATTAGTCGGATTCTGAGACATCAATAAACCTATATTCTATGAAAGCATCTAGTACATATTTGATTTTCTATTTGATTTGGAATATCGTTTATTAACAGCTTTTCATTGCTCACTTAATTCTTTCAACTTTCAATTTATTCTCTCATAGATCCCCATTTTTCAGAATATGTTTCCATAACAACGACGTAACGCTTCATTTCAGCCTCTAAGCAAATTATTGTTTCAAATAGAGGAACTTCCTTTGATTTAATGTCCAGCAAAATATTCAACACCACTAATAAAATCTTAGGAATCCAAGGTAAATTGATAAAGTGCTTCTTATCAAAATTCATGAAATATTCAATATACATAATAAGATTCGAGCTACCTTTTATTATTAAGCTGATCCAATTGTTGAATTTTTGGTATTTAGTTAATAATATTATTTTCAGAAGATTATCAATTCGTTGTATTAAATAGGTCTTTTTTTTTGGGTATGAGAATAATGATATTTGCAGCAAGCACTTAAAATCCTTGAAATCAATAAAATCTTTTTCGTTCATATTGAGCTCGTTGATTGTAAATTGGGAAAATATCATTTCACTTGGATTTTTTTCACGAATAATTTCATCACCAATAACATTAACCAAATTTTCTGTTTTGTTTTCATGATTAATACTACTTTTAGTAGCATTCTTCTCGTTTATTGCTGTGAATGTTGTGGTAGTAAATGACCTATTATTATTACCATTTGAACCTCTTGGAATACCATTCTGAGAAAAGCTCCTCCCAAAGGAGATACAATTATTAACAGGACATCATCCACCTTTACAATAAAGATCAAGCTTGTGGTCATGGCTAAATGTTTTTGATGTGATTGGTTCATACCTAAATCTTCTCTCATATACTTTGACCAGCTCAAGTATTAATCTTAGTTGCATATTACTGGGTGACTTTATTTTTGTATCTTCTTTCTTAATGAGAAAGGGTTTGGAATGAATTATGGAAATTTAACGATCAAAGGTATAACAGATCCACCATAGATCTTTTGAATACGTTAAAGTAGAATCATAAGAGTTAAAACTATGACTATTATTGTCATTTGCAGATATTGACCAGCATGTCGTTTCACAATTTTGCTTGTGTTGTAGGTTATTTTCATGGGCTATATTAATACTATGCCTGTATGTTTTTCCTACATTCAATCCTAATTCCATTCCGTAATGGATACATTTTGATATGTCGTTTGCAGCTTTCCTATAATTATCGAAGCAAGAATTTAGAAGCAAAAGTAAACGGCAGATAAACTTGGTGAAGATGTTATTGTCTCCTAGTTGTGGCATTGCTAGTAATAGCAGCATTATTTTTAATGCTAACCTATCACTGAACTTCCTTAACTTATTACTATAGTCTGATAATCTAAAGATCTTGTTTTCAATCAATAATTTTTCAGATAGCTTATCACCTATGGATAACAACACTATACTGTAAGTGATCAAATTTGGTACTATTTTGGAATTGTAATTTCCGCAGAATTCGACCTCATTGATAATTGGAAATAGGCTGTGGAATTTGAAGAAATATATTTTGTTTAACTCTTTAGTGATGTATTCATTTAATTCTAATTCAAATGCATCAATTGAAATTAAAAAATGAAACAGATCTTTGGAGTGAATGTGATGATAAGTTTTTATATTGGCACTAAATAGATCTTCACTTAAGTTAAAATCATAGCTCCATTTGAGGTATATTGGAATGATTTCAGAAATTTGAAGATGATAAGGAACGTAGGATATTATAGAAGGAATTATAGAGGGTAGCTTCTTTAGTGACATTACTTGCTTATTTGATGTTGCTTTCAGAGATGATCCTGTTACACCTGCATTTGGCAATCTCATAGTTGGTTTCACTTTAGCCACTGCCGTAATAGGCTTAGTTATCTTCCACATCTTTTTTTGTTTTTGATCTGGTGATATTAGGATTGTTTTTGATTTTTCTATGAAAATTTCTTGTCTTGGAACAGGCATTACCATTTTCTGCTTTAATTGATCACATGTCTGGGATAGATAGTTATATTTAGCTGACAGCGATATCCCTAGATTGCTTCTTGAGGCGGGAACTTTTGATAATTGAGATTTGATTTTAAATCCCGTGGCTATGCATATTGAGGATATTTGAGATGAATTGACTGGTGAAGTTGTCATCATTGGGGAAATTTGAAAGGTATTTGTTTGAATGTAATTTTTGTCCTGGCAAGTTAGGAGTTCTCCTGAGGTATGAGATGTGTTGAAAGAAGAAGTTTGCTGCTTAGCTTCATTATGTCCTCGATATGATTCTTGATCTGATATTTGGTAAGAGTATTGTCCAAAGGTCTTTTCAGATACTCCACTTGAGTTTTTACTGATTCTCACTTTGGGAAGCATCAATTTCTTTGCTCCAATCTTAGACTTCTTCATAATTCTTTTATGCAATGCTTGAGAAGAATTGTAAGATATTATTTTTGGCGTTTCGTCTATTATTTAAAACCTTTTTTTATTATTTTCTTTTATCAACAGAGATTTTGTTAATCCATTTTCCATGATACCTATTTGATAATTCTGCTTAATAACTTTATTGATATTTTTCTGTGTTTTATTGAATTGATCTTCCTGATTTACTTTCAAGTCACACCTCAATTTAGTCTTCTGACAGTTATCACAGTCAGCAGAATTATAATCAACTGACGAAATTGAACATAGTAGCCTTTTTGTATGACAAAAGCTGCATACTTTACATTGCTTGTGGACATTAATGCTGGAGTCAAAAACTTGAAAGTTGAACATATAATTCATGTGCTAAATAATCTTAATGTCGTTTGTGGCAATTAGTGGAAATATTCAACAATAATTTCAATAAAGAAATGTGATTTGAAGTGCTTTCTTTTTTATTTTAAACTTTAAGGGGTTGAGAGCTTTTACCTCTGGTTGACGTTCAAAAACATGCAACTACTACTTTTTAAAATATTTTCTAACCAATCGAAAGACTTTTTATTTAGTCTTCTAGATTTTGATTCTGGTTCCAATGGGGCAAATAATTTAAGCACTCTGTGGCCCTACATTACATGTATTAATTCTTATGAGTAAATACCCGTCTTACAAAATTTCGAATAAGATTTGGTGGTCGTTGCATATTCTTTTGATACCACAAAGTATGAAGGAGTAACATTTTTTAGTGAAATATTTTATTGACATTGTTCAAAAGTGGTAATATTCTTGAAAAGAGGAGTATTTTAATTTCTGATTATTGTTTGAACTAGTATGTTGGTTTCATCACTTGGTATACCTATCTCACAACCAACTATGATACACATGAGGTGCAGCAACTACTGTACAACTTACAAAATCTCGCTCCCTAATTTGAATTCAAGTTTGTTAAAGAATTTCGAAGAATAATAGCACAAAGAACACTTGATAAACCACAAGAGGGGGTAAAAAAGGAGAGATTTGAAAAGATACAGAAAATAAATTACGCATAGATTGAGATGCATTTAGTACACCCACTTTCCCCCTTTAACAGAATTTACACATGAGCAATATTTCTATGTGGTGTGGGTTATAGGAATTGAATTTAGTTTGTGGCATAATAATCTTAAACATGGTTACCATTTGAAACTTTCCGAAGGTCATTAGGAATCTGGAATTTAAAAAGTAGTTTGAAAGAAATCAGATCAATGTCTTTGGATTTTGTTTTATAATTTCCTCTTCCATCTTCGTGATTACTTTTCATAATGCTCACGTAAGAAAGTTGTTCATATAATTTATAGCTTATATGCATGAATAACAGAGGACTGGTTTTCCTTTCTTGGACAATTAGAAACTAAAGGAGCAACAAAATATAAAAATATAATTAATTGCCAATCTCAAGCAATATCGCACAAAGATTTTCTATTGGGAACAGGCGATACGGGCATAAAAAACAATAGATTCACCACTTTCAAACCATTTAGAAACTATAAAATCATTTAACCACGAATTCGTGTTAAATACGTACTTCGAATATGCTTGTTCTCATACCAAAGGATATTAACCAAGACAATTGTATTCAAATCTCAAAAATATACACAAGAATTTTTGAGATTACAAATTTAACAAATTAATAAAAGATTATTGAATGACAAAAAAAATTGAAGAATATTACAATGCATATTATGTTTCTGAAAATGAAATAAACCTTGAAAAAATTTCCAAACATTGTAATTTCAAGTGTGACAACTTCATTTATTTTTTAAAAAAATCACACTTCCTTTCTTCCACTGAAAAACTAAAGTAGGCTATAAAAAGGTTCAAAGTTATTATGCATTAGGATAATTATTGAACATATGATTTTTAATTTCTTTTTGCAGACTGAAGTGGTCAGTAATTTGCATGTTCCTATAATCAAATCCAAAAAGGTTACAAGTTATTACGCATTTGGATAATTATTGAGCGCTTAATCTTTAATTTCTTTTCCAGATTGAGCCACTTTACTCAAGTCAGAGTGTCAAATATGTATATCTTACATATACGAGTATCAACTATAATTAGCACAACTCAGAGTTTCAAATATTTGAAAATATTGCTAATTCTCTGAACTTCTTAATGGATGATAAAGTGCACAATCAAACCGAAATAATTCATATTGCTTGAAACATACCACAATGCAATTATTTTTTGAATTGCGTAATAATTGATGATGCTCATATAAAATAATTGTAAATGCAAGATTGTGGGGTTATATGTTAGAAATTTTATATAAAATGCACATTATGCATGTATTCTGCAGTTGACTTTTGTTAAAAACTGCCTTACAGAAAGTTAACCATAAAGCTTGCTGTCATTTCATGGGTTCCTTTGCAAATATAAAGAGCTATTTATCTTCCTAAAACTGGACTATATCTTCTACTTGTAACGAATGTCGCTAAAAATGAGAATTTCCTACTTTCTTATTTTCTTTGCAGCAGCTTTTTTAAAGGTGTTTTCAAAGGAAATTGAAGGAGGATCAAATACAATTTGCACTTCTACCACAGATGTTACAGCTGGTTCCGATCCAATAGAATTGATTCGTCGAGATTCGGTACCTACACCAGATGGTTGTTTACCACAAGGCACAGGCTCTCTAGGATTTAATGTTGTCTTTTACAATTTTAATTATCTTGACTTCAATCGTCACGACCTTGATAATCCTACTGGAAATTGGTGGTGGTTCCTGTATTTTGAATCTTATGCGTACAAGAAGCAAAGCATATTTGGTTATGTATATGGTGTCACTTACGTTAATTTTGCTTTCAATTTTACAAGTAAAGGATCCAACTCAAACATACAAGAAACAATGTACAATGAAATCCTTATTGACTATGGTAACTATTATGGTTGGAACTTCTCAATGGAGCTCACAGGTTATTTTCTTGCTCCTGAAACAGGCGATTACATACTTAACGTGACAGTAGATGATTCAGCACTTATCCGTGTTGGTTCTTCTCAAGCATTTCAATGCTGTGATACGAATGTGTCTGCTAATGACGGGACCTATGCTATATATGCACAGTTATATTATGTTACAAAATCACAAGTTTATACACTTGGTCAAAATACTACTACATTGCATTTTCTGAAGGGATATTATTATCCAATGCTGATTGTGTTCGCAAACATTAATGGGCCTAATGGGCTTGATTTTTCTATTACTACTCCAAGTGGAAAAGTTTTATCTAATTTTACAAACGTATATAGCTTTGAGAATACAGAAGTAGAATGCCCTGCAGTAGTGACAAGTACAATTCCATGGACCGGAACAGCTACTTCAACTACTACTGTTTTTCCAACTGATTCAATTGGCACTACTACTGTTGAAGTCTTGACTCCATATCCCATCACCACCGTTACGACTCTATGGACCGGATCTGTTACTTCAACAACTACTATTACTCCGACTGTTTCAAATGGGACTGCTACTATTGAGATATTGACTCCAAGTCACATCACCACTGTTACAACTCTATGGACCGGAACTGTTACTTCAATTACAACCATCACTCCCACTAACTCTGATGGTACTACTACCGTTGAGATCTTGACTCCAAGTCAAATCACCACTATTACTACCCCATGGACGGGAACTGACACTTCAACTACTACTATTACTCCAACTGATTTAACTGGAACCACTACTGTGGAAGTATTCACTCCAAGTCTTATAACCACTAT
>JAKUBO010000101.1:0-15018 GCA_030566905.1 Chernovozyma aurita
ATCTACCGAAATTTGTTTAGGAAGCAATAATGTCATCATAGGCAACCAAACTATTATGTTTTATCTCATAGTAGGTGTCTGGATTTTATAAGCAAGACAAAGTCACGTGACACCATTTACATCAAAGAGATGTTGCAATATTTTGCGAAGATAGAAGAACTACATCAGAATCCTTCTAGTGGAGATTTTTCAAACTAGTTATTAGATATATTAAAAATTTTAAGGTGGTATTTAATTAGTCATATGCAAACAAACACAATAACACAGCTTTTGATAAGTTAGAAAAGTATAAATCGAGTAATCAAGGATTAAACAGACATGCATGGGATTATGAATTATGATATTTTGCTTATAGTACAGAGCCTCTAATTTGGGTTTTGATAATTTAATCCTTACAGAAACTATCTTCTAAAACCAGGGTTAAGGGAGTTATGCAAAACAAAATATTATGTTGTAGCCTATTTAAGAATACTTTTGAAAAATGGGGGGAGCTTGTTTGATGGAAAAACAATAACAAAGAAAGTTACTATTCTTTTGCAGTTCACTCGTCAGTGTTATTGCTCTTTGGAGCTTTTACCATGTATTTAACTTATTTCGTATTGGAAAGCTTTTTAGATCTTTGTTTAGGAATATGAACTGTACACTACTTTTCAGGGTGCTAGATTACGTGGAGTTTTATTTTCTCTGTACGATTAGTTGCCTTCTCTGACAGTTTAGGGCATGAGTGTATGAGAGTATAAATTACTATACTTATTTTGAAAGTACAAGGCCTTTATTTTGGGTTTAATAGACTAATCCTTTCATAGACAATTTTCTCTTAAAAGGGATATATACAAACTGAAACATTATATTGTAACCAATATAGAAATACTGCTGGAGATGGAGTTTGTCACCGTTAGAATTATAACTGAGAACGTTATTGTTCTTTCGCGGTTTACTCGTCAGTGTTATTGCTTCGTTGGTGGTTTTAACATGTATTTAACAATAGAAAAGATTTCAATTGAAAACTTTACACGTCGCCGTTCAGAATATGAACAGTACACTACCATTGTGCGGGTAATTTGCTAGATTACGCCTATTGATTATTTTCTTCAGTAAAGTTAGTTGCCTTGGCTATTAATTGCTCAAGACAGTTAGGTGCCCGGTGCAGGGGTGAACATGTGTTCGTGGGTACGGGTGTATGAATTACTATATTTATGTTGATAGTACAGGGCCTTTATTTCGGGTTTAATAGACTAATCCTTTCATAGACTATTTTCTCTTACCACTGTTAAAAGGAATATATACAAACAGAAAAATTATATTGTAACTTATTTAGAGATATTGCTGGAGATGGAGTTTGATGCCGCCAAAACAATAACAGAGAACGTTATTGTTCTTTCGCGGTTTATTCGTCAGTGTTATTGCTTGGTTGGTGGTTTTAACATGTATTTACTTATGGAAAAGAGTTCAATTGAAAACCTATCACGTGGATCCCGATCAGAATATGAACAGTACACTACCTTTTCTGAATAATTTGCAACACTATTCTGAATGATTAACTTCTCTGCATAGTTAGTTGCCTTAAGTTTTATTTTCTCAAAACAATTAGGTGCCCTGGAGTTTATGGATACTGGTATACTGGTGTACAAATTATTATATTTATGTTGATAGTACAGGACCTTTATTTTGGGCTTAATAGACTAATCCTTTCATAGACTATTTTCTCTTACCACTGTTAAAAGGAATATATACAAACTGAAATATTATATTGTAACCAATTTAGATATACTGTTGGAGATGGAGATGTTACTGTCAAACCAATAACAGAGAAGGTTATTCTTCTTTTGCGGTTTACTCTTCAGAGTTATTGCTTCGTTGGTGGTTGTAACATGTATTAAATTATGGAAAAGATTTTATTTGAGAACCTTTCACGTTGAAACAGTTCAGAATATGAATAGTACACTACTTTTTCTGAATAATTTGCAACATTATTCAGAATGAATATTTTCTCTGTATAGTTAGTTGCCTTCAGTTTTAGTTTCTCAAGACAGTTAGGTGCCCGGTATATAGGTGTACACGTGTACGGGTGGCCCAGTATGAGTACTGAACCAGTGCGAAATATAATGGGTAAGGTAGTGTCTGACTATCTTTATTTTGCGTTTATGTAGGATGGCTAGAAAATTAATGATTACTTGAAGTAGTTCTCGTGAGTAATGGTTTTCGATATCTTCTTGGACGCTTCCTTCGTTTAAAGAATGAATCGATGGTAGACTGTTGCTGATGTATTTTTTTAGATCAGCTTAATTGTTGAGTGGATCTAGCATGGAGATTAGTGCTGATAATCATCTTATTATATTTGTTGTAAATATCTAAGAGATTGCGTAGACGTTTCTTATTATATTGAACTCTGGTAAGGATTTTCGTGGTACGCGGAATTCTGCGGTTGATGAAATCATTTCGTTCAATATGCAGGAGAATAGACTGCCGTAATTGATGAGAAGTAAATCTAAATTGGGAACACCCCTAACAGCCTAGAATTAGTTTTGCAGTGCCCGTCTGATTCGTACAAGCCCATGATCGCGTATTCTTCCAAAAACTCAAGCTTGCCAATTCTTTGTCATAATTCCATAAACTTAATATTCTAGTTAATTTTCTCTAAAATCCTGTTTAGTATAAAGTCTGTTTATTATTTATATTCGGAACCAAGAGCGCATAGTCTGCAAATTGTAATCAATTTTGCTTGTAGTGTGAGAGAAAATTCTTACAACTATTCTGTGTCCAACTATTTCTCTTAGTGACCTAGTATTGCAAGTTAGGCAATATAAATATTTACATTTTTGTAATTTATTCATTTTTTATTTATCTTCTCTTAATGCTTCTTGCATTATTGATCATCTTAATATATTTAATGCTGCAGGTATAGAAGTGGCAAACATATTTTAACAAACAAAATTTTTTGGCAAGCAGATTTGAAATGAAAAGAATTAAGACCCAGATTTTGTTTACCAAAGTAAATTTTTATCGCGCAAATTAGCTGAAAAGCTTGCAAGAATGCAGTTTAATTTTTTCTGTAAGTTGCATGTTCTCTTCTTGTACAATCTATAGAACAACATTTAGATAAGTATAGGGAAATGTGCAAATGTAGAAACGATATCGAAATACCAAATAAGTATGTTCCTGCTTGCAATGAATGTTTACAGACTTCAACAATATAAAAGTTAAAAATAAATTTGTAACAAGCGATTCTAGTTCGTCTTATCCGAGAAATTATTGATATTCGTGTGGACAATGTGATGCATTAGCCAAAGTTAGTTGAAGCACGACATGGCTTCATAGGACCTTATGTGCTCTTCGTCAAAAAAATTTAAAAATTATGGAACGAAAAATTAAAAAATTTTCAGAAATCTGGCCTGTAGGTAAGTGCTTAAGAGAAATTTTTTTTAAAAGAAATTAAAAATCATGCGTTCAATAATTATCCTAATTATTAATAACTTGGAACCTTTTACAGCCCACTTTATCTTTTCAATAGGTGCAAAGAAATGAGTGATTTTTTGTAACATGAAAACTAAAAAGTTTTCATACTCTAAGAAATGTGGCCTTCAGGTAATTAGTGCTTAGTACTTAGGAGAAATTTTATTTTTGGCTGATATCGTAAACTTTAGTGTTAGAAGGGTTTTCAAAATCTGTGACTCTTGCTTTGATCTCAATGTTTTTGAGTTGAGCTTAAAACCAGACATATAGCACATGGAGATTCATATTAATTATGCTAGATGTCTGGAATTAAATATGATAAATATTTTAATTTATATATTAAATTGAGCATAAATCAAATCATATTTTTCGTCTGAGTATAAGGAGATGATATTTATTTTGCTTTTATTACAAATTAAAGTATCTCAAACTTTTTTACTGCATGAGCCAATCATTTATATAATTATAGTACATTCAAAGTTACCTTTTTCGTCTAAAATATGTATTGCTCTATATGCCATCTGAATTTTAATTTTTTAATTAAATGATAAGACAGTTTCAGAATAGTAATATACAGAATACTCTTGCCATTGAATACAAAATCTATCTTACAAATGGACTATTTGTAACCCTGGTAGATATTAGAAATTCTTAATCTGCAGAAGTAATGTTTGTACTTTAAAACAACTTAGAGAGATTCTTTTTATCATACACAATATTATCTGTTTATTTGTTTACTATATAGCTGAAATCGATAATCGCATAGGAAAAATCTGAAATTGAAATTGTTATTCGGTTTACAACAATGCAACTTTGAAATAAACATTCGATTCAATTCAGTACATTTTCATTTTCGAACCTTCTTTCAAATTCCTGATATTATAAAGCATCAACAAAGCGTAATTAATATCCCCCAAGCATGAAAATGTTTTTTATAGAGAAATTATGTGCAAAGAATTAAAGTTGCATGTGTAAAAATTATTGATGCCTTAAATTTGCAGCACAGATCATTGAGTAGATGGAGACATTTGTTTGAATAATATTTAATAAGATTGGAATTGAGATTTAAAAGTACTTTCTGTATCAACTTTATTTTAGGTTCCACCGAATTTACTCTTTAAAAATTGACTTTGGTGGCAACAATAGGAATAGAACTACAGCAAACAAACTTAGCAATTGACTGAGAGCAAGTTATGAAATCGGACAGTCCACGGATATGTCAACACAAAAGCGGTTTTGTTTGAGTCGTGCACGCGTAGTAAATATTTGAGCTACCTTTGGCAATAGAGATGTATGCAGTTTAGTCATTAGAATCCACTTCTTAATGAATTTAAGCAGCTATGGCAGATCGATGTATTATTATTCTTGAATTACCTTTAATTTACAGACATATATCATGGTAAAATCATTTTGCGAATAATATTCTGGTTCAAAATCTTGGATTATTTGACTTCAATTACTACAACACTAGAGCCATAGTTTTGTCTATTCTTAGTAGTTAAAGACGTATGTTGAGATAATAGACTCGTGAAAATCAAAAATTTGCCCTAATGTAAGAACCTAGGTTATCTTATATTGAGAAAGAAAATCTAAAGTCTTGTAAAAAGATTTTACAACATGTACTATGCTATAACGAGATCACATATCAGCAACATATTACAATCCTATTCACAGAATAGGATTTCCTACCTTATGCTTTCTTAAATTATGTTAAGACATGCAAATGTTTAAGAACAATTTCGGGGCCAGATCATTGCTTGTCATAAGAGGAAAAAATAAGTTTTCAATTCAAGAAAGATTTCGAATTTAGTAAATAGAGAGGTATGGGAGTTATAATTACTATTCATATTTTGTTAGTTTTTGTGACTCTGAGCGATCAATAAACCTGTATTTTATGAAAGTATCTAGTACGTACTTGATTTTTTATTTGGTTTGGAATGTTGTTTTTTAAAAGCTTTTCATTGCTCGCTTAATTCTTTAAACTTTTCAATTTGTTCTTTCATAGATCCCCATTTTTTGGAATATGATTCCATAACAACAAAGTAACGCTTCATTTCGGCTTCTATGTAATTCATTGCTTTAGATCGAGGAACTGCTTCTGATTTAATGTCCAGTAAAATATTCAAAACCACTAATAAAATATTAGGAATCCAAGGTAAATTGATAAAGTGCTTCTTATCAGAATTCAAGAAATATTCAATATACATAATAAGATTCGAACTACCTTTCATTATTAAGTTGATCCAATTATTGAATTTTTGGTATTTGGTTAATAGTATTATTTTCAGGAGATTATCAATTCGTTGTATTAGATAGGTCATTTTTTTTGAGTACGAGAATAATGATATTTGCAGCAAGCACTTAAAATCCTTGAAATCAATAAAATCATTTTCATTTATGTTGAGCTCGTTGATTATAAATAGGGAAAATATCATTTCACGAAGATTTTTATCACGAAGAATTTCATCACCTGTAACATCAACCAAATTTTCTGTTTTGTTTTCATGATTGATATTACTTTTAGTGGTTTTCTCCTCGTTTATTGCAGTGGATGTTGAACAGGAGATACAATTATTAACAGGACATCTTCCACCTTCACAATAAAGATCAAGCTTATGGTCATGGCTAAATGTCTTTGATGTGATTGGTTCATACCTAAAGCTTCTCTCATATACATTGTCCAGCTCAAGTATTAATCTTAGTTGCATATCACTAGGTGTCTCTATTCTTGTATTTTCATTTTTAATGAGAAAGGGTTTGGAATGAATTATAGAAATATAGCGATCAAAGATGTAACAGATCCACCATAGATCTTTTGAATAAGTTAAAGTGGAATCATAAGAGTTGTTGTCATTTACTAATATTGGCCTGCATGTCGTTTCCCAATTTTGGTTGTGTTGAAGGTTATTCTTATGGGCTATGTTAGTACTATGGTTGTATGTTTTTCCCACATTCAATCCTAATTCCATTCCGTAATGGATACATTTTGATATGTCATTTACAGCTTTCTTATAATTATCGAAACAAGAATTTAGAAGCAATAGTAAACGGCAGACAAACTCGGTGAATATATTATTATCCCCTAGTTGTGGCATTGCTAGTAATAGCAGCTTTATTTTTAATGCTAACCTATCACAAAAGTTCCTTAACTCATTGCTATAGTCTGATAATTTGAAGATCTTGTTTTCAACCAATAATCTTTCAGATAGTTTATCACCTATGGATAACAATTCTATACTGTAAGTGATTAAATTTGGAACTATTTTGGAATTGTAATTTCCCGAGAATTCGACTTCATTGATAATTGGAAATAGGCTGTTGAATTTGAAGAAATATATTTTGATTAACTCTTTAGTGATATATTCATTTAATTCTAATTTAAATGCATCAATTGAAAATAAAAAATTTAACTGATCTTTGGAGTGAATGTGATAATTTTTTACATTAGCACTAAATAGATCTTCACTTAAGTTGAGATCATAACTCCATTTGAGGTATATTGGAATGATTTCAGAAACTTGAAGATGATAAGGTACGTAGGATATTATGGAAGGAATTATAGAGTGTAGCTCCTTTATTGACATTACTTGCTTATTTGATGTCGCTTTCAGAGATGATCATATTATACATGCATTTGGCAATCTCACAGTTGGTTTCAATTTAGCCACTGCCTTAATAGGCTTAGTTATCTTCAACATCTTTTTTGGTTTTTGTTCTGGCGATATTAGGATAGTCTTTGTTTTTTCTTTGAAAATTTCTTCTTTTGGAAAAGGAATTGCAATTTTTTGCTTTAATTGGTCATATGTCTGGGATAGATCGTTACAGTCAGCAGGAAACGATATCCCTAAACTGCTTCTTGAGGTGGGAAGTTTTGATGATTGAGATTTGATTTTAGATTTCGTGGCTGAGCATATTGAGGACATTTGAGATGAATTGACAGGTGAAGTTGTCATCATTGGGGAAATTTGGAAGGTATTTGTTTGAATGTAATTTCTGTCCTCGCAAGTTAGAAGTTCTCCGGAGGTATGAGATGTGTTGAAAGAAGAAGTTTGTTGCTTAGCTTCATTATGTCCTCGATCTGATTCTTTATCTGATATTTGGAGAGAATATTTTCCTAAGGTCTTTTCAGATACTCCACTTGAGTGTTTAATGATTCTCACTTTGGGAAGCATCATTTTCTTTGCTTCAATCTTAGACTTCTTCATAATTCTTTTATGCAATACTTGAGAAGAATTGTAAGATATTAATTTTGGGGTTTCGTCCATTATTTCAAACCTGCTTTTATTATTTTCTTTAATCGATTGAGATTTTGTTAATCTATTTTCCATGATACCTATTTGATAATTCTGCTTCATAACTTTATTACTATTTTTCTGTCTTTTATTTAATTGATCTTCCTGGTTTATTTTCAAGTCACACCTCAATTTAGTCTTCTGACAGTTATCACAGTCAGCAGAATTATAATCATCTGACGATATTGAAAATTGTAGCCTTTTTGAACGGCAAAAGCTGCATGATTTACATTGCTTACGGGCATTAATGCTGGAGTCAAAAATTTGAAAGTTGAACATATAATGCATGTGCTAAATAATCTTAATATCGTTTCTGTCAATTAGTGAAAATATTCAACAATAGTTTGAATAAAGAAATGTGATTTGAATTGCATTCTTTTTTCCTTTAAACTTAAAGGGATTGAGTACTTTCACCTCTGGTTGACTTGCAATAACGTTCAACTACTACTTTCTGAATTATTTTCTAACCAATGGAAAGATTTTTAATTAAGTGATTCTGGTTTCAATGGGGCAAATAATTTAAGCACATTGTGGCCTTACATAACACTAAATTAATTATTATGAGCAAATTTCCGTCTTTCAAAATTTTGAATAAGATTTAGCAGTCGTTGCATATGCTTTTGATAGTACAAAGTATGAAGGGGTAATATTTTTTAATGAAATATTTTATAGAAATTGTTAAAGAGTGGTATTATTCTTGAAAAGAGGAGCATTTCAATTTTTGATTATTGCTTGAACTTGTATCTTGGTTTCATCACTTGATATACCAATTTCAAAACAAACTATGATATACATCAGGTGCAGCAGCTAATGTAAGACTTTGAAAATCTTGCTCCCTAATTCGAATTCAAGATTGCTAAAAAATTTCGAAGAATAATAGCACAAAAAACATTTTGATAAATCACAAGAGAGGGTGAAAATGAGAGCTTTGAAAAGAATCAGAAAATAAATTACGCATAGATTGAGATGCATTCAGTACACCCCACCTTCCCCCTTTAACAGAATTTACACATGAGCCATATTTCTATGTGGTGTGGGTTATAGGAATTGAATTTAATTTGTGGCATAATAATCTTAAAGATGGATACCATTTGAAACTTTCCGAAAGTCATTAAGAATCTGGATTTTGAAAAGTAATTTGAAAGAAATCAGATCAATATCCTTGGATTTTATTTCATATTGTCTTTTTCCATCTTTGTGATTACTTTTTATAATGCTTATATAAGAAAGCTGTTCATATAATTTAAAGCTAATATGCATGAATAACAGAGAGCTGACTTATTTTCCTAATTTGGACAATTTGAAACTAAAGGAGCAACAAAATATAAAGATATAATTAATTCTCAATCTCAAGCAATACTGCAACATGATTTTCTATTGGGCACAGGTGATACGTGCATGAATAACAATAAATTCACACTTCCAAACCACTTAGAAACTAAAAAATCTTTTAATCGCAAATTCATGTTAATACGTACTTTGAATATGGTTGTTGTCATACCAAAGATATTAACCAAGACAATTGTATTCAAATCTCAAAAATGTACACAAGAATTTTCGAGATTACAAATTTAACAAATTAATAGAAGATTAATGAATTACAAAAACAATTTAAGAATATTATGTATATTATGCTTCTGAAAATGAAATAGACCTTGAAAAAGTTCCCAAGCATTGTAGCTTCAAGTATGACAACTTCATTTATTTATTAAAGGAATTACACTTCCTTTCTACTACTGAAAAACTAAAGTGGGCTGTAATATGCATGTTCTTCTGATCAAATCCAAAAGGGTTACCAGTTATTACGCATTAAGATAATTAATGAACGTGTCATTTTTAATTTCTTGCAGATTTCCAAGAATTACTCTAGATAAGCCACTTCACTTAAGTCAGAGTGTCAAATATGTACATCTTACATATACGAGTATCAAATATAATTAACACAACTGAAAGTGTCAAATGTGTGCATCTGACATATACGAGAATCAAATATAATTAACACAACTGAGAGTTTCAAATATTTGAAAACATTATTAGTCCTCTGAACTTCTTAATGGATGATAAAGTGCACAATCAAACCGAAATAATTCATATTGCTTGAAACGTACCACAATGCAATTATTTTTTGGAATTGCGTAAGAATTAATGATGCTCATATAAAATAATTTGAAATGCAACATTATAGGGTTATAGGTCAGAAATTTTAAATAAAATGCACATCATGCATGTATTCTGTAGTTGACTTTTGTTAAAAACTTCCTCACAGAAAGTTAACCCTAATAGCTTGCTGTCATTCTATGGGTTACTTTGCAAATATAAAAGAGCTATTTATCCTCCTAAAAGTGGATTAAATCTTCTACTTGAGACTAATGTCGCTCAAAATGAGAATCTTCTACTTACTTATTTTCTTTGCAGCAGCTTTTCTTAAGGTGTTTCCAAAGGAAATTGAAGGAGGATCAAATACAATTGGCACTTCTACCACAGATCTTACATCTAGTTCTGATCAAATAAAATTAATTCGTCGAGATTCGGTATATTCACCAACTGCTTGCTTACCACAAAGTTCAGGCTCTCCAGGTTTTAATGTTGTCTTTTATAATTATGCTTGTTGTACGCTGAGGGATACTATTACGTATGTAGAGTATCTGGAATATGGGTACAAGGAGCATCCCATATTAGGCTATGCATATGGTGTCACTGATGTTAGTCTTCTTTTTTCATATGAAGATATGGTTGCAGAGAAGACATATATAGTATACAATGAACTCTATCTCAAATATCCCAATTACGCATTCACAATGGGGCTCACAGGTTATTTTTATGCTCCTGAAACAGGCACTTACACACTCCAATTGGAAGTAGATGATTTTGCACTTGTCCGTGTTGGTTCTCCTCAAGCATTCCAATGCTGTAATTCAAATGTGTCTGCTAATGACGGGAATTATACTTTATATGCAATTTGGATAGGTGGTATAAATGGTTATGATATTACTACATTGCATTTTCTGAAGGGATATTATTATCCAATGCTGATTACGTACGCAACCAGCGGGGGGTGGAGTGCGTTTCTTTTTAATATAACTACTCCAAGTGGAAATGTAATATCAGATTTTACAAACGTTTACAACTTTGAGGATACAGAAGACTATTGCCCAGCAGTAGTAACAATCACCACACCATGGATTGAAACAATTACTTCAACTACAACCATCACTCCCACTAACACTGTTGGAACTACTACTGTAGAAATCTTGACACCATACCCCATCACCACCATTACAACTCCATGGACCGGATCTATTACTTCAACAACTACTATTACTCCAACTGTTTCAGATGGAACTGCTACTATCGAAGTTTTGACTCCAAGCCATATTACCACTATTACTACTCCATGGACCGGAACTGTTACTTCAACCACAACCATCACTCCAACTAACACTGTTGGAACTACTACTGTAGAAATCTTGACTCCATATCCCATCACCACCGTTACGACTCCATGGACCGGATCTGTTACTTCAACAACTACTATTACTCCAACTGTTTCAGATGGTACTACTACTGTCGAAATCTTGACTCCAAGTCATATCACCACTGTTACGACTCCATGGACCGGAGCTGATACTTCAACCACAACCATCACTCCAACTAACTCTGATGGTACTACCACTGTAGAAGTATTGACTCCTAGTCATATTACCTCCATTACTACTCCATGGACCGGAACTGATACTTCAACTACAACCATTATTCCAACTGTTTCAGGAGGTACTACTACTATTGAAATATTGACTCCAACTGGTGGAATCACTACTATTACTACTCCATGGACCGGAACTGATACTTCAACTACTACCGTCACTCCAACTGTATCAGGTGGCACGACTACTATTGAAATATTAACTCCAACTGGTGGTATTACTACTATTACTACTCCATGGACCGGATCTGTTACTTCAACTACTACTATCATCCCAACTGTATCTGATGGTACTACTACTGTTGAGGTATTAACTCCAACTGGTGGAATCACTACTATTACTACCCCATGGACCGGAACTGTTACTTCAACCACAACCATTACTCCAACCACCTCAGGTGGTACTACTACTGTTGAAGTGCTGACTCCAACCACTCCTGGTATTACTACTATTACTACTCCATGGACTGGAACTGTTACTTCAACTACTACTATTACTCCAACTGTATCAGGTGGTACTACTACTGTTGAAGTATTAACTCCAACTGGCGGAATCACTACTATTACTACTCCATGGACTGGAACTGTTACTTCAACTACTGCCATTACTCCAACTGTATCAGGTGGTACTACTACTGTTGAAGTATTAACTCCAACTGGTGGAATCACTACGATTACTACTCCATGGACTGGAACTGTGACTTCAACTATTACTATTACTCCATCAACATCAAGTGGTACTACTACTGTTGAAGTATTAACTCCAACTGGTGGAATCACTACGATTACTACTCCTTGGACTGGAACTGTTATTTCAACTACTACCATTACTCCAACTGTATCAGGTGGTACTACTACTGTTGAAGTATTAACTCCAACTGGTGGAATCACTACGATTACTACTCCTTGGACCGGAACTGTTACTTCAACTACTACTATTACTCCAACCACCTCTGGTGGTACTACTACTGTTGAAGTATTGACTCCAACTACTCCAGGTGTGACAACTGTAACCTCTCCATGGACTGGAACTATTACTTCAACCACCACCATTACTCCAACTGTATCAGGTGGTACTACTACTGTTGAAGTGTTGACTCCAACCACTCCAGGTGTGACAACTATCACTACTCCATGGACCGGAACTGTTACTTCAACTACTACTGTTACTCGAACTACCTCTGGTGGTACTACTACTGTTGAAATATTGACTCCAACTGGTGTTATTACTAGTATTACTACTCCATGGACCGGAACTGTTACTTCAACTACCACTATTACTCCAAGTGTATCAGGTGGTACTACTACTGTTGAAGTGTTGACTCCAACCACTCCAGGTGTGACAACTGTCGCTACTCCATGGACTGGAACTGATACTTCAACTACCACTATTACTCCAACTGTATCAGGTGGTACTACTACTGTTGAAGTGTTGACTCCAACTACTCCTGGTATTACTACTATTACTACTCCATGGACCGGAACTGTTACTTCAACCACCAACATTACCCCAACTGTATCAGGTGGTACTACTACTGTTGAAGTATTGACTCCAACCACTCCAGGTATTACTACAATTACTACCCCATGGACTGGAACCGTTACTTCAACTACTACTATTACTCCATCAACATCAGGTGGTACTACTACTGTTGAAGTGTTGACTCCAACCACTCCAGGTGTGACAACTGTCACTACTCCATGGACTGGAACTGATACTTCAACTACCACTATTACTCCAACTGTATCAGGTGGTACTACTACTGTTGAAGTATTAACTCCAACTGGCGGAATCACTACTATTACTACTCCATGGACTGGAACCGTTACTTCAACTATTACTATTACCCCATCAACATCAGGCGGAATAACTACTGTTGAGGTATTGACTCCAACCACTCCTGGTGTAACTACTATAACTACCCCATGGACTGGAACCGTCACTTCAACTATTACTATTACTCCATCAACATCAGGTGGAACTACTACTGTTGAAGTATTAACTCCAACCACTCCTGGCTTGACAACAATTACTACCCCATGGACTGGAACTGTCTCTTCAACTATTACTATTACTCCATCAACATCAGGTGGAATTACTACTGTTGAGGTATTGACTCCAACTACTCCAGGTGTGACAACTATCACTACTCCATGGACAGGAACTGTCTCTTCAACTATTACTATTACTCCATCAACATCAGGTGGAATTACTACTGTTGAAGTATTGACTCCAACTACTCCAGGTGTGACAACTATCACTACTCCTTGGACCGGAACTTTCTCTTCAACTATTACTATTACTCCATCAACATCAGGTGGAATAACTACTGTTGAAGTATTAACTCCAACTACTCCAGGTGTGACAACTATCACTACTCCTTGGACAGGAACTTTCTCTTCAACTATTACTATTACTCCATCAACATCAGGTGGAATAACTACTGTTGAAGTATTGACTCCAACTACTCCAGGTGTGACAACTGTCACCACTCCATGGACCGGAACTTTCTCTTCAACTATTACTATTACTCCATCAACATCAGGTGGAATAACTACTGTTGAAGTATTGACTCCAACTACTCCTGGTGTGACAACTGTCATTACTCCATGGACTGGAACTTTCTCTTCAACTATTACTATTACTCCATCAACATCAGGTGGTATTACTACTGTTGAAGTATTGACCCCAACTACTCCTGGTGTGACAACTATCACTACTCCTTGGACTGGAACTGTTACTTCAACTATTACTATTACTCCATCAACATCAGGTGGAATAACTACTGTTGAAGTATTGACTCCAACTGGTGGAATCACTACTATTACTACTCCATGGACCAGAACTGTTACTTCAACTACTACCATTACTCCAACTGTTTCAGGTGGAACTACTACTGTTGAAGTATTAACTCCAACTGGTGGAATCACCACTATCACTACTCCATGGACCGGTACTCAAACTTCAACTATTACTATTACTCCATCAACATCAGGTGGAATAACTACTGTTGAAGTATTGACACCAACTACTCCAGGTGTGACGACTATCACTACTCCATGGACCGGACCAGTCACTTCAATCACTACCATTACTCCAACTAACTCTGGTGGAACTACTACTGTTGAAGTATTGACTCCAACCACCCCAGGTGTGACAACTATCACTACTCCTTGGACTGGAACTTTCTCTTCAACTATTACTATTACTCCATCAACATCAGGTGGAATAACTACTGTTGAAGTATTGACTCCAACGACTCCAGGTGTTACTACTATCACTACTCCATGGACTGGAACCGTCATTTCAACTATTAGTATTACTCCATCAACATCAGGTGGAATAACTACTGTTGAAGTATTGACTCCAACTACTCCTGTAATAGGAACAGATGTTCGTACAACTGTTTTGACGGTTACTTCGTGTTCCCATGGAATTTGTACAAAAATTCCAATTTCAACAGGTTACGTAGTAATTACTAGTGATTACACATCATACACTACATATTGCCCAATTCCAAGCGGTAATAAATCTGGTTCTTCCAGTAGTTCTGGTTCTTCAAGCGGTAA
>JAKUBO010000102.1:0-14970 GCA_030566905.1 Chernovozyma aurita
GTATTCTCTCTCACATCATAAGCAAAATTGATCACAATTTGCAGACTACGCTCTCTTGGTACCGAATTTAAACAATAAACAGACTTTATACTAAAGAGGATTTTGGAAAAAATTAACTAGCATATTAAATTTATGGAATTATGACAAAGAATTGACAAACTTGAATTTTTGGAAGAGTATGCGATCATGGGCTTATACGAATCAAAACAGTAATTGATTACAACTTGAACATCTACGCCAGAATATATGCAAGATACTGTCCACGAATGATACATTCACAAAACCCTATTGAAGAAATGCAACCTTTTAAGATGCGGCTAATTTATATTCTGTCTTTCCCCACAATAAAGAATATTAACAAGGAGGTTCCTTATACAAGCTTTTTATGAATAAATGATGTTACAGGGGAAAAGATTTGCTTGGGGCTTTGATTATAAGCAATCAGAGATTTAACAAAATTGGCCGCTAAGCTCTATTAAGGCTATGTAATGTAAAAAATAATTGGAAACCTTTACATAATGGAAAATATCTTATAATCAAGGTTTGATTTCAGACATGCTATATCATTACTATTCAAAGTAGTATGCATTGATATTCAAATCTAGAAAAAATAACTAAATTTAGAAGATGTGAATCTCATTTGAGTGTAGGCAAGGATATTGAATACCAAAATCAAGACAATTATATGAGCCACCCAAATCATAGACAATCCAAATTCCAATATACACAATACGCACGTCCTAAAATATCGCCAACTAAAAAAGCTTTGAATCTATGACAAAGCTGAAAAAGAGTCTTACTAAATTGTAGCAGTTGCAGTACTTGAGTTATCAACTTTATATGAGAGATTCATAAGCATTTCTAGATAGGTACGTCAAGTCTTAGGTGTTAGAACTTTCAGCAAAAATCAATGCAATGCATAGAAATTAGGAAGTAATGATTTGGGCACTGCAAAACTAATTCTAGGCAGTTAGGGGCGTTCCCAACTTAGATTTACTTCTCATCAATTACGGTGGTTTATTCTCCTGTATCTTGAACGAAATGATATCGTCATCCGCAGAATTCCGCATACCGAGAAAATCCTTACCAGAGTTCAATACAGTAAGAAACGTCTGCGCAATCTCTTAGATATTTACAACAAATATAATAAGATGATTATCAGCACTAATCTCCATGCTAGATCCACTCAAAAATCGACCAGATCTAGAAAAAGACATCAGCAACAGTCTACCATCGATTCATTCTTTCAACGAAGGAAGTGTCCACGAAGATATCTACAACCATTACCCACAAGAACCACTTTAAGTAATTGTTAATTTTCTAGCCATCTTTATTCCGAGATAAATGCAAAATAAAGATAGTCTGACACTACCTTACCCAATATATTTCCTTCTGGCTCAGCATTCATACTGTCCACCCGTACTCCAGTACTCCCAAACACCGGGGCACCTAATTGTTTTGAGAAAATAAAACTCAAGGCAACTAACTAAAAGAATCATTCTGAGTTATGTTGCAAATTATTTAAAAAAGGTAGTGTACTGTTCATATTCAGATCCATCTCCACGTGATAAATATTCAATTGATATCTTTTCCGTTGTTAAGTACATGTTAAAATCACCAACAAAGCAATAACACTAACGAGTAAACCGCAAAAGAAAAATAACAGTAATTCTCTGTTATTATTTTAACGGTAACAAACTCCATCTCCAGAGTATTTCTACATTGGTTACAATATAATATTTCTGTTTGTATGTATTCCTTTTAAGAGAGAATAGTCTATGAAAGGACTAGTCTATTAAACCAAAGTAAAAACCTTGTACTATCAACATAAATATACTAATTCATACTTCCATACACTTATACTCTAAACTGTCTGAGAAAATAAAACTTCACCTAATCTAGCACATTACCCTGAAAGTAGTGTACCGTTCATATTCCTAAACAGGTCGATTTAAAAAACTTTCCAATACGAAATAATTTAAATACATGCTAAAACCACCAAAGACCAAAAACTCTGACGAGTAAATTGCAAAAGAATAGTAACTTTCTTTGTTATTGTTCTTCCATCAAATAAGTTCCCTCCATTTTCCAAAAGTATTCCTAAATAGGCTACAACATAATATTTTCTTTTGTATAACTCCCTTAACACTTGTTTTAGAAGATAGTTTCTGAAAGAATTAGATTATCAAAACCCAAATTAGAGGCTCTGTACTATAAGAAAATATCATAATTCATACTCCCATGCATGTCTGTTTAATCCTTGATTACACGATCTATACTATTCTAACTTATCAAAAATTGAGTTTATTGTGTTTGTTTTCATATGACTAATTAAATTTCACCTTAAAATTTTTAATATATCTAATAAATATTTTGAAAAATCTCCATTAGAAGGATTCAGATATAGCTCTTCTATCTTCGCAAAATATTGCGACATCTCTCTGTTCTAAATTTTGACACGTGACTTTTCTTCTATTTAAAATCCAGACACCTACTATGAGATGAAACATAATTGTTTGGTTGCCTATGATGACATTACTGCTTCGTAAGTAGATTTCGGTAGAATATTCTATTTTATAATAATGTATTAGTCAAAGATATTGTAAATTTTATATGTATCTATAAATTTTTTTGTTTTTTAAAGTAAAATTTAGTATGCTTTGCAAAAACCTGCAAATATATATGTTAACCAATATATTTTGATCAAGAGTAACAATAATAAAGTCATTCAATTTTGACATAGAAGGTATAAATTTAAGTATACATTCCTTTTAACAGTAGTAAGAGAAAATAGTCTATTAAACCCAAAATAAAGGCCCTGTACCATCAACATAAATATAGTAATTCATACATCCATACACCTGTACTCGCGAAGAATTTCTGTCAAACACCGGGCACATAACTGTTTTGGGAAAGTAATCACTCTGAATAATGTTGCAAATTATTCAAAAAAGGTTGTGTGCTGTTTATATTCTGATCCGTCTCCACGTGATAAGTTTTCAATTGAAATCTTTTCCATTGTTAAATACACGTTAAACCACCAACGAAGCAATAACTCTGACGAGTAAACCGCGAAAGAACAATAACGTTCTCTGTTATTACATACACTACTTCTATACCTCAGTACATATTTTCCTTTCAGTTCGTATGGTTCCTAAACATACCAAATTTTACTTTAAAAAAAAAAAAGATTTATTCATACATATAAAATTTAGAATATACTTGGCTAATAAATTATTATAAAATAGAATAATTTACCGAAATCTATTTAGGAAGCAGTAATGTCATCATAGGCAACCAAACTATTATGTTTTGTCTCATAGTAGGTGTCTGGATTTTAAATACAAGAAAAAGTCATGTGACACTATTTAGATCAGAGAGATATTTACATTTTTGTAATTTATTCATTTTTTACTTATCTTTTCTCAATCCTTCTTGCATTATTGATCATCTTAATATATTTGATGCTGAAGGTATAGAAGTGGGAAACATATTTTAACAAACAAAATTTTTTGGCAAGCTGATTTGAAATAAAAAGGAATAAAGACCAAGATTTTGTTTACCAAAGTAATTCTTATAGCCTAAATTAGCTGAAAAGCTTGCTAAGAATGAAATTTAATTTTTTCTATAAGTTGCATGTTCTCTTCTTGTACAATCTATAGAACAACATTTAGATAAGTATAGGGAAATGTTCAAACGTAGAAATAATATCGAAATACTAAATAAGTATGTTCCTGCTTGCAATGAATGTTTACAGAGTTCAACAATATAAAAGTTGAAAAGAAAATCTATAAGAAGCAATTTCAGTTCGTCTTAACTGAGAACTTATTGAAATTCGTGGGGGGCAATGTGATGCATTAGCCAAAGTTAGTCGAAGCATGACATAGCTATGTGCACTTCGTCATAAAAAAAATTAAAAAGTATGTAGCGAAAAATTAAAAAGTTTTCATACTGTAAGAAATCTGGCCTTTAGGTAAGTGCGTAAGAGAAATTGTATTTTGGTTAACAGTCTGCGAAAAGAAATTAAAAATCATATGTTTAATAATTATCCTAATGCGTAATAAATTGTAATCTTTTTGAATTTGATCAGAAGAACATGCATATCACATCCCACTTTAGTTTTTCAGAGGTAGAAAGGAAGTGTAATTTCTTTAAAAAATAAATGAAGTTGTCACACTTGAAGTTACTATTCTTGGGAATTATACCAAGGTCTATTTAATTTTCAGAAACATCTTATACATTGCAATATTCTTCAATTGTTTTTGTTATTCAATAATTGCTGCGTAATATTTCGGTTTGATCATGAACTTTATTATCCATTAAAAGCTGAGAGAGGTAACGACATTTTCAAATATTTGAAACTTTCAGTTGTGCTAATTATATTTGATGCTCGTATATGTCAGATGCACACATTTGACACTTTCAGCTGTGTTAATTATATTTGATACTCGTATATGTAAGATGTACATATTTGACATTCTGACTTAAGTGAAGTGGCTTATCTAGAGTAATTCTTGGAAATCCGCAAGAAATTAAAAATCATACATTCAATAATTATCCTAATGCATATTAACTTGGAACCCTTAACAACCCACTTTATCTTTGCAATAGGCAGAAAGTAATGAGTGATTTCTTGTAACATAAAAACTAAAAAGTTTTCATACTGTAAGAAATGTGGCCTTCAGATAATTAGTACTTAGTACTTAAGAGAAATTTTATTTTGGGCTAATATCGTAAACTTTAGTGTTAGAAGGGTGTTCAAAATCTGTAACTCTTGCTTAAATCTCAATTTTTTTGAGTTGTGCTTAAAACCTGACATATAGCACATGGAGAATCATATTAAACATGCTAGATGTCTGGATTAAATATGATAAATATCTTAATTTATATATTAAATTGTGCTCAAATCAAATCATTTTTTTCGTCTACGTATAAGGAGGTAATATTCAATTTGCTTTTACCACTAATTAAAGTATCTCGTTTTTTTTACTGCATGAGCCAATCATTTTAAATAATTATAGTACATTCAAGGTTACCTTTTCCGTCTTGAATATGTATTGCTCTATATGCCAGCTGAATTTCTATTTTTAAATTAAATGATAAGACATTTTCAGAATAGTAAATATACAGAATACTCTTGCAATTCAATACAAAATGTATCTTACAAGTAGACTATTTGTAACCCTGGTAGATACTACCAATCTTTAATCTGCATTTGTACTTTAAAACAACACAGAGAATTAAATGAAGATTCCTTTGTCATACACAATATTATCTGTTTATTTGTTTATTGTATAGCTAAAATCGATAATCGCATGGGAAAAATTTGAAATTGAGAGTGTTATTTAGTTTACAACAATGCAACTTTGAAATAAGCATTCGATTCAATTCAGTACATTTTCATTTTCAAACCATCTTTCAAATTCCTGATATTACAAAGTATCAGCGAAGCTTAATTAATATTCCCCAAGCATGAAAATGTTTTTCATAGAATTATTAAGAAATTATGTGCAAAGAATTAAAGTTGCATGCGTAAAAATTATTGATGCCTTAAATTTGCAGCATAGACCATTGAGTAGATGGAGGCATTTGTTTGAGTAATATTTTATAAGATTGGAATTGAGATTTAAAAGTGCTTTCAGTATCAACTTTATTTTAGATTCCACCGAATTTACTTTTTAAAAATTGACTTTGGCGGTAATAATAGGAATAGAACTACAGCAAACAAACTTAGCAATTGACTGAGAGCAAGTTATGAAATCGGACAGTCCATGGATATGTTAGCACAAGTGCGGTTTAGTTTGTGTCGTGCACGCCTAGTAAATATTTCAGCTACTTTTGACAATAGAGATGTATTCAGTTTAGACATTAGAATCCACTTCTTAATGAATTTAAGCCGCTATGCCCTAATGTAAGAACCTATGTTATGTTATATTGAGAAAGAAAAATATGAAGTCTTGTAAAAAGATATTACAGCAGCATGTGCTATGCTTTAACGAGATGACATATCAGCAATATATTACAATCCTATTCACAGAATAGAATTTCCTACCTTATGCTTTCTTAAATTATGTCATAGTATGCAAATGTTTAAGAACAATTTCAGGGACAGATCATTGCTTGTCATCAGAGGAAAGAATAAGTTTTCAATTCAAGAAAAATTTCGAATTTAGGAAATAGAGATGTATGGGAGTTATAATTACTCGGTCTCTAAGCGATCAATAAACCTGTATTCTATGAAAGCATCTAGTACATATTTGATTTTTTATTCGGTTTGGAATGTCGTTTTTAACAGCCTTTCATTGCTTGCTTAATTCTTTCAACTTTTCAATTTGTTCTTTCATAGATCCCCATTTTTTGGAATATGTTTCCATAACAACAATGTAACGCTTAATTTCAACTTCTAAGCAATTCATTGCTTTAAATCGAGGAACTGTCTTTGATTTAATGTCCAGTAAAATATTCAATACCACTAATAAAATCTCAGGAATCCAGGGTATATCGATGAAATGCTTCTTATCAGAATTCATGAAATATTCAGTATACATAATAAGATTCGAGCTACTTTCTATTATTAAGCTGATCCAATTGTTGGATTTTTGATGTTTGCTTAATAGTATTATTTTCAGGAGATTATCAATTCGTTGTATTAAATATGTCATTTTTTTTGGGTATGAGAATAATGATATTTGCAGCAAGCACTTAAAATCCTTGAAATCAATAAAATCTTTTTCGTTTACATGGAGCTCGTTGATTATAAATTGGGAAAATATCATTTCACTTGGATTTTTTTCACAAAGAAATTCATCACCAGTAACATTAACCAAATTTTCTGTTTTTTTTTCATGGTTTATATTACTTTTAGTGATATTCTTCTCATTTATTGCTGTGGATGTTGAAAAGAAGATACAATTATTAACAGGACATCTTCCACCTTCACAACAAAGATCAAGCTTATGGTCATGGCTAAATGTCTTTGATGTGATTGGTTCATACATAAAGCTTCTCTCATATACTTTGATCAGCTCAAGTATTAATCTTAGTTGCATATTACTAGGTGACTCTATTTTTGTATCTTCTTTTCTAATGTGAAAGGGTTTGGAATGAATTACAGAAATGTAACGATCAAAGATGTAACAGATCCACCATAGATCTTTTGAATAAGTTAAAGAGGAATCATAAGAGTTAAAAGTATGGCCATTATTGTCATTTACTGATATTGGCCTGTCCCAATTTTGCTTGTGATGAAGGTTATTTTCATAGGGTATGTTAGTACTATGCCTGTATGTTTTCCCACATTCAATCCTAATTCCATTCCGTAATGGATACATTTTGATATGTCGTTTGCAGCTTTCTTATAATTATCAAAGCAAGAATTTAGAAGCAATAGTAAATGGCAGATTAACTTGGTGAAGATGTTATTATCTCCTAGTTGTGGCGTTGCTAGTAATAGTAGTTTTATTTTTAATGCTAACCTATCACAGAAGTTCCTTAACTTATTGCTATAGTCTGATAATTTAAAGATCTTGTTTTCAACCAAAAATTTTTCAGATAGTTCATCACCTATGGATAACAATACTATACTGTAAGTGATCAAATTTGGTACTATTTTAGAATTGTAATTTTCCCAGAATTCGACTTCATTGATAATTGGAAATAGGTTGTTAAATTTGAAGAAATATATTTTGATTAACTCTTTAGTGATGTATTCATTTAATTCAAATTTAAATGCATCAATTGAAATTAAAAAACGAAACAGATTTTTGAAGTGGATGGGATAATTTTTTATATTGGCACTAAATAGATCTTTACTTAAGTTGAAATCATAGCTCCATTTGAGGTATATTGGAATGATTTCAGAAACTTGAAGATGATAAGGAACGTAGAATATTATGGAAGGAATTATGGAGGTAGCTCCTTTAGAGACATTAATTGCTTATTTGATGTCGCCTTCAGAGATGATCCTGTTACACTTGCATTTGGCAATCTCATAGTTAGTTTCACTTTATCCACCACCGTAATAGGCTTAGTTATCTTCTACATCCTTTTTGGTTTTTGTTCTGGCGATATTAGGATTGTCTTTGATTGTTCTTTGAAAATTTTTTCTATTGGAAAAGGAATTACTATTTTTTGCTTTAATTGGTCATATGTCTGGGATAGATAGTTACATTCAGCTGACAGCGATATCCCTAGATTGCTTCTTGAGGCGGGAAGTTTTGATGATTGATATTTGATTTTAGATCCCGTGGCTGTGCATATTGAGGAGATTTGAGATGAATTGACTAGTAAAGTTGTCATCATTGGGGAAATTTGAAAGGTATTTGCTTGAATATAATTTCTGTCCTTGCAAGTTAGAAGTTCTCCTGAGGTGTGAGATGTGTTGAAAGAAGAAGTTTGCTGCTTAGCTTCATTATGTCCTCGACCAGATTCTTGATCTGATATTTGGAGAGAATATTGTCCTAAGGTCTTTTCAGATACTCCACTTGAGTGTTTACTGATTTTTACTTTGGAAAGCATCATTTTCTTTGCTTCAATCTTAGACTTCTTCATAATTCTTTTACGCAATACTTGAAAAGAATTGTAAGATATTAGTTTTGGCGTTTCATCTATTATTTCAAACCTGTTTTTATTATTTTTTTTATTGACAGAGATTTTGTTAATCCATTTTCCATGATATGTATTTGATAATTCTGCTTCATAACTTTATTGCTATTTTCTGTGTTTTATTAAATTGATATTCCTGATTCATTTTCAAGTCACACCTCAATTTAGTCTTCGGACAGTTATCACAGTCAGTAGAATTATAATCATCTGACGAAATTGAACACTGTAGCTTTTTTGAACGGCAAAAGCTGCATGCTTTGCATTCCTTACGGGTATTAATGCTGGAGTCAAAAACTTGAAAGTCGAACATATAATGCATGTGCTAAATAATCTTAATCTCGTTTCTGTCAATTAGTTGAAATATTCAACAATAATTTCAATAAATAAATGTGATTTGAAGTGCTTTCTTTTTTCCCTTTAAACTTCAAGGGGTTGAGAGCTTTTCACCTCTAGATGACGTTCAATAACATGCAACTACTACTTTTCAAAATATTTTCTAACCAATCGAAAGATTTTTAATTAAGTCTTCTAGATCTTGATTCTGATTCCAATGGGGCAAATAATTTAAGCACTCTGTGGCCTCACATTACCCCGGATTGATTATTATGAGCAAATATCTGTCTTTCAAAATTTTGAATAAGATTTTGTGGTCCTTGGATATCCTTTAGATAGTACGAAGTATGAAGGGGTAATATTTTTTAATGAAATATTTTATAGTAATTGTTCAAAAGTGGTATTATTCTTGAAGAGAGGAGAATCTTAATTTCTGATTATTGTTTAAACTGGTATGTTGGTTTCATCAATTGATATACCAATTTCAAAACAAACTATGATACACATGAGGTGCAGCAGCTAATGTAATACATTGAAAATCTTGCTCCCTAATTTGAATTCAAGTTAGATAAAGAATTTCGAATAATAATAGCACAAAGAACATTTCGATAAACCACAAGAGGGGGTAAAAAAGGAGAGTTTTGAGAAGATACAGAAAATAAATTACGCATAGATTGAGATGCATTTAGTACACCCCACCTTCCCCCTTTAGCAGAATTTACACATGAGCCATATTTCTATGTGGTGTGGGTTATAGGAATTAAATTTAGTTTGAGGCATAATAATCTTAAACATGGATACCATTTGAAACTTTCCGAAAGTTATTAGAAATCTGAAATTTGAAAAGTAGTTTGAAAGAAATCAGATCAATGTCCTTGGATTTTATTGTATAATGTCTCCTTCCATCTTTGTGATTACTTTTTTACAATAATTATGTAAGAAAGTTGTGCATATAATTTAAAGCAAATGCGTATGAATAACTGAGGGCTGGCTCATTTTCCTATTTTGGACAATTTGAAACTAAAGGAGCAACAAAATATAAAATATAATTAATTCCCAATCTCAACCAATACCGCACAAAGATTTTCTATTGGGAACAGGCGATTCGTGCATGAATAACAATAGATTCACCACTTCCAAACCATTTAGAAACTAAGAAATCTTTTAACCACGAATTCGTGTTAAATACGTTCTTCGAATATGGTTGTTGTCATACCAAAGATATTAACCAAGACAATTGTATTCAAATTTCAAAAATATAAACAAGAACTTTCGAGATTACAAATTTAACAAATTAATAAATGATTATTGAATAACAAAAACAATTTAAGAATATTATGTATATTATGTTTCTGAAAATGAAATAGACCTTGAAAAAATTCCTAAGCATAGTAGCTTCAAGTGTGACAACTTCATTTATTTTTTAAAAGAATTACACTTCCTTTCTACTACTGGAAAACTAAGGTGGGCTGTAATATGCATGTTCTTCTGATCAAATCCAAAAAGGTTACAAGTTATTACGCATTTGGAAAATTATTGAACATTTGATTTTTATTTTCTTGCAGATTTCCAGCAATCAATTACTCTGTATGAGCCACTTTACTCAAGTCAGAGAGTCAAATATTTACATCTTACATATACCAATATCAAATATAATTAACACAACTGAAAGTTTCAAATATTTGAAAATATCGTTACCTCTCTCAACTTTTTAATGGATAATAAAGTGCACGATCAAACCGAAATCCTACACAACAATTATTGAATAACAAAAACAATTGAAGAATATTACAGTATGTATGATGTTACTGAAAATGAAATAGACCTTGGAGCAATTCCCAAACATATTGGCTTCAAGTCTGACAACTTTATCTACTATTTAAAAAAGTCACTCATCTTTCTACTACTGGATAGATAAAGTGGGCTGTAAAAAGGTTCAAGTTATTGAACATATGATTTTTAATTTCTTTTAACAGACTAAAGTGGGCTGTAATTTACATATTCTTCTGATCAAATCTAAAAAGGTATCAAGTTATTATGCATTAGGATAATTATTGAACATTTGATTTTTAATTTCTTTTCCAGATTTCCAATACTTACTCTATATGAGCCACTTCATTTAAGTCAGAGAGTCAAATATGTACATCTTACATATGCGAGTATCAAATATAATTAACACAACTGAAAGTTTCAAACATTTGAAAATATTGCTGGTCATCTAAACTTCTTCATGGATGATAAAGTGCACAATCAAACCGAAATAATTCATATTACTTGAAACATACCACAATACCATTATTTTTTGGAATTTTGTAAGAATTGATAGTGCTCATATAAAATAATTTCAAATGCAACATTATAGTGTTATAGGTTAGAAATTTTAAATAAAATGCACTTTATGCATGTATTATGCAGTTGACTTTTGTTAAAAACTCCTTCGCAGAAAGTTAACAATTATAGCTTGCTGTCATTCCAAGAATTCCATTGCAAATATAAAAGAGCTATTTATTCTGCTAAAAGTGGATTATATATTCTACTGGTAATCTATGCCTTTCAAAATGAGAATCTTCTGTTTACTTATTTTCTTTGCAGCAGCTTTTTTCGAAGTGTTTTCAAAGGAAATCGAAGAACGGTCAAATAGAATTGGCACTTCTACCACTCATCTTACAGCTGGTTCTAATCAAGAAAAATTAAATCGTCGAGATTCGGTATATTCACCAACTGCTTGCTTACCTCAAGGCTCGGGCACTCAAGGATTTAATGCTGTACTTTATTCATACCCATGGGGAAGTAACGCCAGGCTGAATATAAGCTTCATGGAATATGGGTACAAGCAGAATAGCATAGAAGCCTATGCGTATGGTGTCACTGATATTAATTTTTCTGTAAATTACACTGTTCAATATCAATTAGGTGTAATATACGGTCAAACTATAACCGTTTCTAATTTCACGTTAGAGCTCAAAGGATATTTTCTAGCTCCAGAAACAGGTAATTACGTCTTGCAATTGTCAGTGGACGATGGTGCGCTTATACGTATTGGAGCCTCTCAAGCATTTGAATGCTGCAATACAAATGTTTCTGCTAATAATGGAGAATATGACATATACGGTTATTGGGATAGCGACGGAGTACATGCAGCCTATTTCATAGGTCAAAACCAACTGACTTGGAACCTTCAGGAAGGATACTTGTATCCAATTCTGATAATTTATGTTCAGAAGTACTCCAAAGGCAATTTAGGAATTCTTGTACATACTCCATGCGGCACAGTTATATCAAATTTTACAAACGTTTACAACTTTGAGGATACAGAAGTCTATTGCCCAGCTGTAGTAAAGACAGGCAGTGATACAGAAATCTATTGCCCAGCTGTAGTAACTACTACAATTCCATGGACAGGCAGTGATACATCTACAACTACTTTGTCTGCATCCAATGGATTAACAACTACTGTCGAAATCTTGACTCCCATTCACATCACCACTATTACTACTTTATGGACTGGAACTGATACTTCAACAACAACCATTGCTCCAACTAACTCTGATGGTACTACTACTGTCGAAATCTTGACTCCAAGTCATATAACCACCGTTACGACTCCATGGACTGGAACTGATACTTCAACCACTACCATTACTCCAACTACCTTTGGTGGAACTACTACTGTTGAGGTATTGACTCCAAGTCATATGATTACTATTACTACTTTATGGACCGGAACTGATACTTCAACAACAACCATTACTCCAACTAACTCTGATGGTACTACTACTGTTGAAGTATTGACTCCAACTGGTGGAATCACTACTATTACGACTCCATGGACAGGAACTGTTACTTCAACTATTACTATTACTCCATCAACATCTGGTGGTACTACTACTGTTGAGGTATTGACTCCAACTACTCCTGGTGTGACAACTATCACCACTCCATGGACTGGAACTGTTACTTCAACTATTACTATTACTCCATCAACATCAGGTGGTACTACTACTGTTGAGGTATTGACTCCAACTACTCCTGGTGTGACAACTATCACCACTCCTTGGACTGGAACTGTTACTTCAACTATCACTATTACTCCATCAACATCTGGTGGTACTACTACTGTTGAGGTATTGACTCCAACTACTCCAGGTGTGACAACTGTCACTACTCCTTGGACTGGAACTCAAACTTCAACTATTACTATTACTCCATCAACATCTGGTGGAATTACTACTGTTGAGGTATTGACTCCAACTACTCTAGGTGTGACAACTGTCACTACTCCTTGGACTGGAACTGTTACTTCAACTATTACTATTACTCCATCATCATCAGGTGGAATTACTACTGTTGAGGTATTGACTCCAACTACTCCAGGTGTGACAACTGTCACTACTCCTTGGACTGGAACTGTTTCTTCAACTATTACTATTACTCCATCAACATCAGGTGGAATTACTACTGTTGAGGTATTGACTCCAACTACTCCAGGTGTGACAACTGTCACTACTCCTTGGACTGGAACTGTTACTTCAACTATCACTATTACTCCATCATCATCAGGTGGAATTACTACTGTTGAGGTATTGACTCCAACTACTCCAGGCGTGACAACTGTCACTACTCCTTGGACCGGAACTCAAACTTCAACTATTACTATTACCCCATCATCATCAGGTGGAATTACTACTGTTGAGGTATTGACTCCAACTACTCCAGGTGTGACAACTGTCACTACTCCTTGGACCGGAACTCAAACTTCAACTATTACTATTACTCCATCATCATCAGGTGGAATTACTACTGTTGAAGTATTGACTCCAACTACTCCAGGTGTGACAACTGTCACTACTCCTTGGACTGGAACTGTCTCTTCAACTATTACTATTACTCCATCATCATCAGGTGGAACCACTACTGTTGAAGTGTTGACTCCAACTACTCCTGGTGTGACAACTATCACTACTCCATGGACTGGAACTGTTACTTCAACTATCACTATTACTCCATCATCATCTGGTGGAATTACTACTGTTGAGGTATTGACTCCAACTACTCCAGGTGTGACAACTGTCACTACTCCTTGGACTGGAACTGTTTCTTCAACTATTACTATTACTCCATCAACATCTGGTGGTACTACTACTGTTGAAGAATTGACTCCAACTACTCCAGGTGTCACAACTATCACTACTCCATGGACCGGAACTCAAACTTCAACTATTACTATTACCCCATCAACATCTGGTGGTACTACTACTGTTGAGGTATTGACTCCAACTACTCCTGGTGTGACAACTATCACTACTCCATGGACCGGAACTCTCACTTCTACTATTACTATTACTCCTTCAACATCAGGTGGAACTACCACTGTTGAAGTATTGACTCCAACCACTCCAGGTGTGACAACTGTCACTACTCCATGGACAGGAACTGTCTCTTCAACTATCACTATTACTCCATCAACATCAGGTGGAATAACTACTGTTGAGGTATTGACTCCAACCACTCCTGGTGTTACTACTATTACTACTCCATGGACTGGAACTGTTACTTCAACTATCACTATTACTCCATCATCATCAGGTGGAACCACTACTGTTGAAGTGTTGACTCCAACTACTCCTGGTGTCACAACTATCACTACTCCATGGACCGGAACTCAAACTTCAACTATTACTATTACTCCATCAACATCTGGTGGTACTACTACTGTTAAAGTATTGACTCCAACTACTCCAGGTGTGACAACTGTCACTACTCCTAGGACTGGAACTGTCACTTCAACTATTACTATCACTCCATCAACATCTGGTGGAATAACTACTGTTGAAGTATTGACTCCAACTACTCCTGTAATAAGAACTGATGTTCGTACAACTGTTTTGACGGTTACTTCGTGTTCCCATGGAATTTGTACAAAAATACCAATTTCAACAGGTTACGTAGTAATTACTAATGATTACACATCATACACTACATATTGCCCAATTCCAAGCGGTAATAAATCTGGTTCTTCCAGTAGTTCTGGTT
>JAKUBO010000103.1:0-14858 GCA_030566905.1 Chernovozyma aurita
CCATTAGAAGAACCAGATTGATTACTGTTTGAGGAACCAGAGCCATTAGAAGAACCAGATTGATTACCGCTTGAGGAACCAGAACCATTAGAAGAGCCAGAGCCACTAGAAGAACCAGAAACATTAGAAGAACCAGAAACATTAGAAGAACCTGATTGATTACCACTAGAAGAACCAGACCCATCAAAAGAACCAGATTGATTACTGTTAGAGGAACCAGAGCCATTAGAAGAACCAGATTGATTAACACTTGAAGAACCAGAACTACTGGAAGAACCAGATTTATTACCGCTTGGAATTGGGCAATATGTAGTGTATGATGTGTAATCATTAGTAATTACTACGTAACCTGTTGAAATTGGTATTTTTGTACAAATTCCATGGGAACACGAAGTAACCGTCAAAACAGTTGTACGAACATCTGTTCTTATTACAGGAGTAGTTGGAGTCAATACTTCAACAGTAGTAATACCAGTTGAATCAGTTGGAGTAATAATAATAGTTGAAGAGAAAGTTCCTGTCCATGGAGTGGTGACAGTAGTTACTCCAGGAGTAGTTGGAGTCAATACCTCAACAGTAGTAATTCCACCTGATGTTGATGGAGTAATAGTAATAGTAGAAGAAACAGTTCCGGTCCATGGAGTAGTGACAGTTGTGACACCTGGAGTAGTTGGAGTCAATACTTCAACAGTAGTTATTCCACCTGATGTTGATGGATTAATAGTAATAGTTGAAGAAACAGTACCAGTCCATGGAGTAGTGACAGTTGTCACACCTGGAGTAGTTGGAGTCAATACTTCAACAGTAGTAATACCACCAGACGTTGATGGAGTAATAGTAATAGTTGAAGAAAAAGTTCCAGTCCATGGAGTAGTGACAGTAGTCACTCCTGGAGTAGTTGGAGTCAATACTTCAACAGTAGTAATACCACCAGACGTTGATGGAGTAATAGTAATAGTTGAAGAGAAAGTTCCGGTCCATGGAGTAGTGATAGTTGTCACACCTGGAGTAGTTGGAGTCAATACTTCAACAGTAGTAATTCCACCTGATGTTGATGGAGTAATAGTAATAGTAGAAGAAACAGTTCCGGTCCATGGAGTAGTGACAGTTGTGACACCTGGAGTAGTTGGAGTCAATACTTCAACAGTAGTTATTCCACCTGATGTTGATGGATTAATAGTAATAGTTGAAGAAACAGTACCAGTCCATGGAGTAGTGACAGTTGTCACACCTGGAGTAGTTGGAGTCAATACTTCAACAGTAGTAATACCACCAGACGTTGATGGAGTAATAGTAATAGTTGAAGAGAAAGTTCCAGTCCATGGAGTAGTGACAGTAGTCACTCCTGGAGTAGTTGGAGTCAATACCTCAACAGTAGTAATACCACCTGATGTTGATGGAGTGATAGTAATAGTTGAAGTTTGAGTACCGGTCCATGAAGTAGTGATAGTTGTCACACCTGGAGTAGTTGGAGTCAATACTTCAACAGTAGTTATTCCACCTGATGTTGATGGAGTAATAGTAATAGTTGAAGTAACAGTTCCAGTCCATGAGGTAGTAATAGTAGTGATTCCACCAGTTGTTGGAGTCAATATTTCAACAGTAGTAGTTCCACCTGAAACAGTTGGAGTGATAGTAGTAGTTGAAGTAACAGATCCAGTCCATGGAGTAGTGATAGTAGTAATACCTGGGGTGGTTGGAGTCAATACTTCAACAGTAGTAGTGCCACCTGATACAGTTGGGGTGATAGTAGTAGTTGAAGTGACGGTTCCAGTCCATGGAGTAGTAATAGTAGTGATTCCACCAGTTGGAGTTAATACTTCAACAGTAGTAGTACCACCTGATATTGATGGAGTAATAGTAGTAGTTGAAGTAACAGTTCCAGTCCAAGGAGTGGTAATAGTTGTCACACCTGGAGTAGTTGGAGTTAATACTTCAACAGTAGTAGTGCCACCTGATACAGTTGGAGTAATAGTAGTAGTTGAAGTAACAGATCCAGTCCATGGAGTAGTAATAGTAGTGATTCCACCAGTTGGAGTCAATATTTCAACAGTAGTAGTTCCACCTGATGTTGTTGGGGTGATAGTAGTAGTTGAAGTAACAGTTCCAGTCCAAGGAGTAGTGATAGTAGTAATACCTGGAGTAGTTGGAGTTAGTACTTCAACAGTAGTAGTACCTCCTGAAGCTGATGGAGTAATAGTAGTAGTTGAAGTAACAGTTCCAGTCCATGGGGTAGTAATAGTTGTGATTCCACCAGTTGGAGTCAACACTTCAACAGTAGTAATACCACCTGATGTTGATGGAGTGACGGTGGTAGTTGAAGTAACAGTTCCGGTCCACGGAGTTGTAATAGTAGTGATTCCACCAGTTGGAGTTAATACTTCAACAGTAGTAATACCAGTTGAATCAATTGGAGTAATAGTAATAATTGAAGTAACAGTTCCGGTCCATGGAGTAGTGATAGTTGTCACACCTGGAGTAGTTGGAGTCAATACTTCAACAGTAGTAGTTCCACCTGAGACAGTTGGAGTAATAGTAGTGGTTGAAGTAACAGTTCCGCTCCATGGAGTAGTAATAGTAGTGATCCCACCAGATGGAGTCAATACTTCAACAGTAGTAGTACCACCTGAAACAGTTGGTGTAATGGTAGTGGTAGAAGTGACAGTTCCGGTCCATGGAGTAGTGATAGTAGTAATACCTGGGGTGGTTGGAGTCAATACTTCAACAGTAGTAGTGCCACCTGATACAGTTGGGGTGATAGTAGTAGTTGAAGTGACGGTTCCAGTCCATGGAGTAGTAATAGTAGTGATTCCACCAGTTGGAGTTAATACTTCAACAGTAGTAGTACCACCTGATATTGATGGAGTAATAGTAGTAGTTGAAGTAACAGTTCCAGTCCAAGGAGTGGTAATAGTTGTCACACCTGGAGTAGTTGGAGTTAATACTTCAACAGTAGTAGTGCCACCTGATACAGTTGGAGTAATAGTAGTGGTAGAAGTATCAGCTCCAGTCCACGGAGTAGTAATAGTTGTGATTCCACCAGTTGGAGTTAATACTTCAACAGTAGTAGTTCCACCAGAGGTAGTTGGAGTAATAGTAGTGGTTGAAGTAACAGTTCCGGTCCATGGAGTCGTAATAATAGTAATACCACCAGTTGGAGTCAATATCTCAACAGTAGTAGTACCACCTGAAGTTGATGGAGTAATAGTAGTGGTAGAAGTAACAGTTCCAGTCCATGGAGTCGTAATAGTAGTAATACCACCAGTTGGAGTCAATATTTCAACAGTAGTAGTACCACCTGATGTTGATGGAGTAATAGTAGTAGTTGAAGTAACAGTTCCAGTCCATGGAGTGGTAATAGTTGTCACACCTGGAGTAGTTGGAGTTAATACTTCAACAGTAGTAGTGCCACCTGATACAGTTGGAGTAATAGTAGTGGTAGAAGTATCAGTTCCAGTCCACGGAGTAGTAATAGTTGTGATTCCACCAGTTGGAGTTAATACTTCAACAGTAGTAGTTCCACCAGAGGTAGTTGGAGTAATAGTAATAGTTGAAGTAACAGTTCCAGTCCAAGGAGTCGTAATAGTGGTGATGTGACTTGGAGTCAATATTTCGACAGTAGTAGTACCATCTGAAACAGTTGGAGTAATAGTAGTTGTTGAAGTAACAGATCCGGTCCATGGAGTCGTAACGGTGGTGATGGGATATGGAGTCAATACCTCAATAGTAGTAGTACCATCTGAAAGAGTTGGAGTAATAGTAGTTGTTGAAGTAACAGTTCCGGTCCATGGAGTCGTAATGGTGGTGATGGGATATGGAGTCAATACCTTAATAGTAGTAGTTCCAGTTGAATCAGTTGGAGTGATAGTGGTAGTAGAAGTAACAGATCCGGTCCATGGTGTAGTGATTGTTACTACTGCTTGGCAATCAAAGTTGTAAACGTTTGTAAAATTCGATATAACATTTCCACTTGGAGTAGTTACTGTGAAATTTAGCCCATACAAGTACCAAATCAGAGCAAAAATTATCAGAATTGGATAATAATATCCTTTGCGAAGGTACACTGTGTTTGTAGCTTCTTTGTCATTCCACTCATATATACCTATACTGGCAGGAAAGTACCAGTACAAATCATTAAATAGAACATAATCTCCATTGTTTGCAGAAACGTTTTCATTGCAACATTGAAATGCTTGAGCGTCTCCAATACGTACAAGAGCAGAATTATCAACTCTCACGCTCATGAGATAAATACCTGTTTCGGGAGGTAGAAAATAGCCTTTGAGCTCGATCGTGAAATGAACAACGTTTATGGTTTGACCGTATATGACACCTGATAGATATTCACCAGTGTCCGTGCCGGTTGAGTTTGTTAGAGGAATATTAATATCAGTGACATCATATGCATACGCTGTCGGAGAATACTGCTTATATCCATATTCCAAGAAGGTTAAATCCCCTATCAAGACTTGATTTGCAAAGGGGTATGGATAAAATACAGCATTAAATCCTGTAAAGCGTGAGCCTTGTGGTAAGCAAGCAGTTGGTGAATATACCGAAGCTCGAGGAAGCAATTCTCTTTGATCAGAATCAGCTGTAAGATGAGTGGTAGAAGTGCCAATTTTATTTAACCTTCCTTCAATTTCCTTTGGGAACACCTTAAGAAAAGCTGCTGCTGCAAAAAAAAAGTAAGTAGAAAATTCTCATTTTAAGGAACACTGATTACAAGTAGAAGATAAAATTCACTTTCAGGAGAATAAATAGTTCTTTTATATTTGCAAAGGAACCCATGGAATGACAGCAAGCTATTATGGTTAACTTTCTGTAAGGGTGTTTTTAACAAAAGACAACTACAGAATACATGCATCATAATGTGCATTTTATTTAAAATTTTTAACCTGTAACCCTATCATGTTTCATTTCAAATTATTTTATATGAGCTTCATCAATTCTTACGCAATTCCAAAAAATAATTGCATTGTGGTATGTTTCAAGCAATATGAATTATTTCGGTTTGATTGAGCACTTTATCATCCATTTAGAAGTTCAGAGGAATAGCGATATTTTCAAACATTTGAAACATTCAGTTGTCTTAATCATATTTGATACTCGTATATGTAAGATGTACATATTTGACACTCTGACTTGAGAAAAGTGGGTCATATAGAGTAAGTATTGGAAATCTGTAAAAAGAAATTAAAAGTCATATGTTCAATAATGATCCAAATGCGTAATAACTTGAAACCTTTTTGGATTTGATTAGGAGAACATGCAAATTACTGACCACTTTAGTCTGCCAAAAGAAATTAAAAATCAGACATTTAATAATTATCCAATGCACAATAACTTGGAAGCTTTTTACAGCCTACTTTAGTTTTTCAGTAGTAGAAAGGAAGAGTAATTCCTTTAAAAAATAAATGAAGTTGTCACACTTGAAGCTACAATGCGTGGCAACTTTTTCAAAGTCTATTTCATTTTCAGAAACATATTATGGATTGTAATATTCTTCAATTGGTTTTGTTATTCAATAATCTTTTATTAATTTGCTTTTATTACTTTGTTAAATTTGTAATCTCGAAAATTCTTGAGTATATTTTTGAGATTTGAATACAATTGTCTTGGTTAATATCTTTGGTATGACAACAACCATATTCGAAGTACGTATTTAACACGAATTCGTAGTTAAAAGATTTTATAGTTTCTAAATGGTTCCTCAAGTGGTGAATCTATTGTTATTCATGCACGTATGGCCTGTGCCCAATAGAAAATCAGCGTGCACTATTGCTTGAGATTGGAAATTATTTATATTTTTATATTTTGTTGCTCCTTTAGTTTCAAATTGTCCAAAATAGGAAAATGAGCCAGCTCTCTGTTATTCATGCTCATAAGCTATAAATTATATGCACAGCTTTCTTACGTAAGCATTATGAAAAGCAATCACAAAGATGGAAGAGGAAATTATACATCAAAATCCAAGGACAATGATCTGATTTCTTTTAACTACTTTTCAAATTGCAGATTGCTAATGACTTTCGGAAAGTTCCAAATGGTATCCATGTTTAAAATTATTATGCCACAAACTAAATTCAATTCCTATAACCCACACCACATAGAAATATGGCTCATGTGTAAATTCTGTTAAAGGGGGAAGGTGGGGTGTACTAAATGCATCTCAATCTATGCGTAATTTATTTTCTGTATTTTTTCAAAGCTCTCCTTTTTTACCCCCTTTTGTAGCTTATCAAAATATTCTTTGTGCAATTATTCTTCGAAATTCTTTAGAAATCTTTGAATTCGAATTAGGGAGCGAGATTTTCTAAGTTGTATAGTAGTTGCTGCACCTCAAGTGTATCATAGCTTCTTTTGAGAATAGTATGCCAAGTGATGAAACCAAGATACTAGTTTGAACAAAAATCTGAAATTAAGATACTCCTCTTTTCAAGAATAACACCACTTTTGAACAATTTCTATAAAATATTTCATTAAAAAACATTACCCCTTCATACTTTGTAGTATCAAAAGCATATGCAACGACTACCAAATCTTATTCAAAATTTTGGATGACGGATATTTACTCAAAATAATCAATTTGGTGTAAAGTAAGGCCGCAATGTGCTTAAATTATTTGCCCATTGAAACCAGAATCATTTAATTAAAAATCTTTCGATTGGTTAGAAAATAATTTAGAAAGTAGTGGTTGAATGTTATTGAAAGTCAACCAGAGGTGAAAGCTCTCAACCCCTTGAAGTTTAAAAGCAAAAAAGAAAGGACTTCAAATCACATTTCTTTATTTAAACTATTCTTTAATATTTCCACTAATTGACAGAAACGAGATTAACATTATTTATCACATCCATTATATGTTCAACTTTCAAGTTTTTGACTCCAGCATTAATGCTCGTAAGAAATGTAAAGCATGCAGCTTTTGCCGTTCAAGAAGGCTACAATGTTGAATTTCGTCAGATAATTATAATTCAGCTGACTGTGATAACTGTCAGAAGACCAAATTGGGGTGTGACTTGAAAACGAATCAGGAAGATCAATCAAATACAAGATAGAAAAATAGCAATAAAGTTATGAATCAGAATTATCAAATAGGTATCATGGAAAATGGATTAACAACATCTCAGTCAACGAAAGAAAATAACAAAAACAGGTTTGAAATAATAGACGAAACCCCAAAACTAATATCTAACAATTCTTCTCAAGTATTGCATAAAAGAATTAAGAAGAAGTCTAGGATTGGAGCAAAGAAAATGATGCTTCCCAAAGTAAAAATCAGTAAACACTCAAGTGGAGAATCTGAAAAGACCTTAGGACAATATTCTCTCCAAATGTCAAGTAGAGGACATAATGAAGCTCAGCAGCAAACTTCTTCTTTCAACAAATCTCACACCTCAGGACAACTTCTTTCTTGCGAGGATAGAAATTATATTCAAACAAATTCCTTTCAAATTTCCCCAATCATGACAACTTCATCAATCAATTCATCTCAAATCTCCTCAATATGCACAGCCACGGGATTTAAAATCAAATCTCAATTATCAAAACTCCCCACCTCAAGAAGCAATCTAGGCATATCACTGCCAGATGAATATAACGATCTATGCCAGACATATGACCAATTAAAGCAAAAAATAGTAACGCCTTCTCCAATAGAAGAAATTTTCAAAGAAAAATCAGAGACAATCCTAGTATCGCCAGAACAAAAACCAAAAAAGATGTGGAAGATAACTAAGCCTATTACGGCTGTGGAAAAATTGAAACCAACTATGAGATTGCCAAATGCAAGTGTAAAAGGATCATCTGTGAAAGGGGCATCAAATAAGCAAGTAATGTCACTAAAGGAGCTACCATCTATAATTCCTTCCAAAATATCCTACGTTCCTTATCATCTTCAAGTTTCAGAAATCATTCCAATATACCTCAAATGGAGCTATGATTTCAACTTAAGTGAAGATCTATTTAGTGCTATTATAAAAAATCATCACATTCACTCCAAAGATCTGTTTCACTTTTTAATTTCAATTGATGCATTTAAATTAGAATTAAATGAATACATCACTAAAGAGTTAATTAAAATATATTTCTTCAAATTCAACAGCCTATTTCCAATTATCAATGAGGTCGAATTCTGGGGAAATTACAATGCCAAAATAGTACCATATTTGATCACTTACTGTATAGTATTGTTATCCATAGGTGATAAACTATCTGAAAAATTATTGGTTGAAAACAAGATCTTTAAATTATCAGACTATAGCAATGAGTTAAGGACGTTCTGTGATAGGTTAGCATTAAAAATAAAGCTGCTATTACTAACAGTGCCTCAACTAGGAGATTATAACATCTTCACCAAGTTTATCTGCCGTTTACTTTTGCTTCTAAATTCTTGCTTCGATAATTATAGAAAGTTGCAAATGATATATCAAAATGTATCCATTACGGAATGGAATTAGGATTCAATGTGGGAAAAACATACAGGCATAGTATTAATATAGCCCATGAAAATAATCTTCAACACAAGCAAAATTGGGAAACGACATACAGGTCAATATCAGCAAATGACTACAACTCTTATGATTCCACTTTAACTTATTCAAAAGATCTATGGTGGATCTGTTACATCTTTGATCATTACATTTCTATAATTCATTCCGAACCCATTCTCATTAAAAAAGAAGATACAAAAATAGAGTCACCCAGTAGTGTGCAACTAAGATTAATATTTGAGCTGGTCAAAGTATATGAGAGAAGCTTTATGTATGAATCAATCGTATCAAAAACATTTAGCCATGACAACAGGCATGATCTTTATTGTGAAGGTGGAAGATGTCCTGATAATAATTGCATCTCCTTTTGGGAGAGTCTATCTCAGAATGGTATTCTAAGAGGTTTTTCAAATGGTAATAATAATAGGTCATTTGCTACCATAACATCCACAGCAATAAACGAGAATAATACTACTAAAAATAATATTAATCATGAAAACAAAACAGAAAATTTGGTTAATGTTACTGGCGATGAAATTCTTTGTGAAAAAAATCAAAGTGAAATGATATTTTCCCAATTTATAATCAACTAGCTCATTATAAGCGAAAAGTATTTTATTGACTTTAAGGATTTTAAGTGCTTGCTGCAAATATCATTATTCTCGTACCCAAAAAAATGACATATTTAATACAACGAATTGATAATCTACTAAAAATAATACTATTAACCAAATACCAAAAATTCAATAATTGGATCAGCTTAATAATAAAAAAGTATCTCGAATCTTATTATGTATATTGAATATTTCATGAATTTTGATAAGAAGCACTTCATCAATTTACTTTTGATTCTTAAGATTTTATTAGTGGTTTTGAATATTTTGCTGGATATTAAATCAAAGGTAGTTCCTCGATTTGAAGCAATGAATTTCTTTGAAGCAGAAATAAAGCGTTACATTGTTGTTATGGAAACATATTCCAAAAAATGGGGATCTATGAAAGAACAAATTGAAAAGTTGAAAGAATTAAGCGAACAATGAAAGACTATTAAAAAGCGGCATTCCTAACCAAATAAAAATTAAATATAATAAACAAATAAACAAATAATATTGTGTATAATTAAATGAATCTTCATTTAATTCTCTATGTTGTTTTAAAGTACGAATGCAGAATAAAGATTGGTAGTATCTACCAGGGTTACAAATAGTCTACTTGTAAGATGGATTTTGTATTCAAGGCAAGAGTATTCTGTATATTTACTATTATGAAACTGTCTTATCATTTAATTAAAAAATAGAAATTCAGTTGCCATATAGAGCAATACATATTCTAGACGAAAAAGGTAACCTTAAATGTACTATAATTATATAAAATGATTGGCACATGCAGTAAAATAGTTTTAGATACTTTAATTAGTAGTTAAAGCAAAATAAATATGACTTCCTTGTAGACTGACGAAAAATATGATTTGATTTGAGCTCAATTTAATATATAAATCAAGATGTTTAGCATATTTAATATGATTCTCCATGTGCTATATGTCAGGTTTTAAGCACAACTCAAAAAAATTGAGATCTAAGCAAAAGTCACAGATTTGAACACCCTTCTAACATTAAAGTTTACGATATTAGCCAAAAATAAAATTTCTCTAAAATACTAAGCACTAATTACCTGATGGCCACATTTCTCACAGTATGAAAATTTTTTAGTTTTCATGGTACAAAAAATCACACATTTCTTTCTACCTATAGAAAAATAAGGTGGGCTGTTAAAGGTTCCAAGTTATTATGCATTAGGATAATTATTGAACGTATGATTTTTAATTTCTTTTAGCAGACTAAAGTGGTCAGTAATTTGCATGTTCTTCTGATCAAATCCAAAAAGGTTACAAGTTATTACGCATTAGAAAAATTATTGAACATATGATTTTTAATTTCTTTTCGCAGACTGATAAACAAAATGAAATCTCTCTAAAGTACTTACCTACAGGCCAGATTTCTGAAAACTTTTTAATTTTTCATTACATAATTTTTAATTTTTTTATGACGAAGTGCACATAAAGTCCTATGAAGCAATGTCGTGCTTAGACCAACTTTGACTAATGCATTACATTGCCCCCACGAATTTCAATAAGTTCTCAGATAAGACGAACTGAAATCGCTTGTTACAAATTTACTTTTTAACTTTTATGTTGTTGAGAGTCTGTAAACATTCATTGCAGGCAGGAACAGACTTATTTGGTAATTTGATATCATTTTGACGTTTGCACATTTCACTATACTTATCTAAATGTTGTTCTATAGATTGTACAAGAAGAGAACAACTTACAGAAAAGATTAAATTTTATCCTTAGCAAGCTTTTTCAGCTAATCAGCTTGCCAAAAAGTTTGCTTGTTAAAGTATCTTTTCCACTTCTATACCTGCAGCATCAAATATATTAAGATGATTAATAATTCCAGAAAGATTCAGAAAAGATGAACAAAAAATTAATAAATTACAAAAAGTAAATATTTATATTGTCTAGCTTGCGTTACGAGGTTACAAGAGAGATAGTTGGACACAGAATAGTTTTAAGTATTCTGTCTCACATCATAAGCAAAATTGATTATAATTTGCAGACTATGCACTCTTGGTACCGAATTTAAATAATAAGCAGACTTTATACTAAAGAGGATTTTAGAAAAAATTAACTAATGTATTAAGTTTATGGAATTATGACAAAGAAATGACAAACTTGAATTTTTGGAAGAATATGCGATCATGAGCTTATACGAATTAGAACAGTAATTGATTACAACTTGAACATCTACAGAATATATGCAAGATGCTGCCCACGAATGATACATACACAGAACCCTATTGAAGAAACCCAACCTTTTAAGATGCGGCTAATTTCTATTCTGTCTTCCCCCACAATAAAGAATATTAACAAGGAAGTTCCATAGACAAGCTCTTTATGCATAAATTATGTTACAGGGAAAAATATTTGCTTAGGGCCTTGATTATAATCAATCAGAGATTTTACAAAATTGGCCACTAAGCTCTATCAAGGCTATGTAATATAAAAATAATTGGAAACCTTTGCATAATGGAAAATATTTTATAAATCAAGATTTGATTTCAGAGACATGCTAAGTCATTACTATACAAAGTAGTATGCATTGATATTCAAATGCAGAAAAAATAACAAAATTTAGAAGATGAAAAACTCATTTGACTGTAGGCAAGGATATTAAATACCAAAATCAAGACAATTATATGGGCCACCCAAATCATAGACAATCCAAATTCTAATAAACACAATATGCACGTCCTTACATATCGCCAAATAAAAAAGCTTTGAATCTATGACAAAGCCGAAAAAGAGGCTTTCTAAATTGTAGCAGTTGCAGTACTTGAGTTATCGACTTAATATGAAAGATTCATAAGCGTTTCTAGATAGGCAAGTCAAGTCTTCTTAGGTGTTAGAACTTTCAGCAAAAATCAATGCAATGCATAGCAATTAGGAAGTAATGATTTGGGCACTGCAAAACTAATTCTAGGCAGTTAGGGGCGTTCCCAATTTAGATTTACTTCTCATCAATTACGGAGGTTTATTCTCCTGCATATTGAACTAAATGATTTCGTCAACTGGAGAATTCCGCACACCATGAAAATCCTTACCAGAGTTCAATATAATAAGAAACGTCTACGCAATCTCTTAGATATTTACAACAAATATAATAAGATGATTATCAGCACTAATCTCCATGCTAGATCCACTCAACAATTGAGCAGATCTAGAAAAAGATATCAGCAACAGTCTACTATCGATTCATTCCTTAAACGAAGGAAGCGTCCACGAAGATATCGAAAACCATTACCCACAAGAACTACTTTAAGTAATCACTAATTTTCTAGCCATCCGACATGAACGCAAATAAAGATAGTCAGACACCACCTTACCCATTATATTTCGCACTGGTTCAGTTCTCATGCTGGCCACCCGTACACGTGTACACGTGTACACTCTCCACCGGGCACCTAACTGTCTTGAGAAACTAAAACTGAAGGCAACTAACTATACAGAGAAAATATTCATTTTGAATAATGTTGCAAATTATTCAGAAAAAGTAGTGTACTATTCATATTCTGAACTATATCAACATGAAAGGTGTTCAATTAAAATCTTTTCCATAAATTAATACATGTTACAACCACCAACGAAGCAATAACTCTGAAGAGAAAAACCGCAAAAGAAGAATAACATTCTCTGTTATTGGTTTGACAGTAACATCTCCATCTCCGACAGTGTATCTAAATTGGTTACAATATAATATTTCAGTTTGAATATATTCCTTTTAACAGTGGTAAGAGAAAATAGTCTATGAAAGGATTAGTCTATTAAGCCCAAAATAAAGGTCCTGTACTATCAACATAAATATAATAATTTGTACACCAGTATACCAGTATCCATAAACTCCAGGGCACCTAATTGTTTTGAGAAAATAAAACTTAAGGCAACTAACTATGCAGAGAAGTTAATCATTCAGAATAGTGTTGCAATTTATTCAGAAAAGGTAGTGCACTATTCATATTCTGATCGGTTTCCACGTGATAAGCTTTCAATTGAGATCTTTTCCATTGTTAAATACATGTTAAACCACCAACAAAGCAATAACACTGATGAGTAAACCGCGAAAGAACAATAACGTTCTCTGTTATTGTGTCGACGGCACCATCTCCATTTCCATCAGAATATCTAAATAGGTTACAATATAATATTTTTGTTTGTATATTCCTTTTAACCGTGGTTAGAGAAAATAGTCTATGAAAGGATTAGTCTATTAAACCCAAAATAAAGGCCCTGTACTATCAACATAAATATAGTAATTTATACTCTCATAAACTCATGCCCTAAACTGTCTGAGAAGGCAACTAATCGAACAGAGAAAATAACCAATTGGCGTAATCTAGCAAATTACCCGCACAATGGTAGTGTACTGTTCATATTCTGAACAGGCGACGTGTAAAGTTTTCAATTGAAATCTTTTCTATTGTTAAATACATGTTAAAACCACCAACGAAGCAATAACACTGACGAGTAAACCACGAAAGAACAATAACGTTCTCTGTTATTGTGTCGACGGCACCATCTCCATTTCCATCAGTATATCTAAATACGTTACAATATAATATTTTTGTTTGCATATTCCTTTTAACTGTGCTTAGAGAAAATAGTCTATGAAAGGATTAGTCTATTAAACCCAAAATAAAGGCCTGTACTTTCAAAATAAATATAGTAATTTATACTCTCATACACTCATGCCCTAAACTGTCTGAGAAGGCAACTAATTGTACAGAGAAAATAAAACTCCACGTAATCTAGCACCCTGAAAAGTAGTGTACCGTTCATATTCCTAAACAAAGATCTAAAAAGCTTTCCAATACGAAATAAGTTAAATACATGGTAAAAGCTCCAAAGAGCAATAACACAGACGAGTAAACTGCAAAAGAATAGTAACTTTCCTTGTTATTGTTTTTCCATCAAACAAGCTCCCCCCATTTTTCAAAAGTATTCTTAAATAGGCTAAAACATAATATTTTGTTTTGCATAACTCCCTTAACCCTGGTTTTAGAAGATAGTTTCTGTAAGGATTAAATTATCAAAACCCAAATTAGAGGCTCTGTACTATAAGCAAAATATCATAATTCATAATCCCATGCATGTCTGTTTACTCCTTGATTACTCGATTTATACTTTTCTAACTTAACGAAAACTGTGTTATTGTGTTTGTTTTCATATGACTAATTAAAGACCACCTTAAAATTTTTAATATATCTAATAACTAGTTTGAAAAATCTCCACTAGAAGGATTCTGATATAGTTCTTCTATCTTCGCAAAACATTGCAATATTTCTCTGTTCTAAATAAAGTCACGTGACATTGTCTTGTATCTAAAATCCAGACACCTACTATGAGATAAAACATAATAGTTTGGTTGTCTATGATGACATTACTGCTTCCTAAACAGATTTCGGTAGATTATTCTATTTTATAATAATGTATTAGTCAAAGATATTTTAAATTTTACATGTATGTATAAATCTTTTTTTAAAGTAAATTTTGGTATGCCTAGCAAAAACCTACAAATATATATATTGACAAGTATATTTTGATGAAGAGCAACGATAATAAAGTCATACAATTTTGACATAGTTAAACATATACATAATATTCAATAAAAATTTTACTTATGGAAGAACTGCTGGCTTCTCAAAGGTGCCCTAGATTGGTGGAAAGTTTAGGAACCATTCAAACTGAAAGGAAAATAAGTACTGAGATATAGAAGTAGTGTATATAATTCTCAGCTACATACTTTGAAA
>JAKUBO010000104.1:0-14834 GCA_030566905.1 Chernovozyma aurita
GATACTCACTAACCATCTTTGATACGAATTGTATGCTCTGACAAAGTAGAGAAAATTTCTCAAACGTAGTCAATAAATTTATTAACCAGAAAGGCTGAATAGACATTAGTCGCATCTTAAAAGGTTGGGTTTCTTCAATAGGAATCTGTGTATGTATCATTAGTGGGCAGCATCTTACATATATTCCGGTGTAGATGTTCAAGTTGTAATCAATTACTGCTCTGATTCGTTTAAGCCCCTGACCGCGTATTCTTCCAAAACCTCAACCTTCTCAATTCTTTGTCTTGGCAAGCTGATTTGTAATAAAAGAAAAAAAGAACCAGATTTTGTTTACCAAAGTAATTTTATAGCCTAAATTAGCTGATAAGCTTGCTAAGAATGAAATTTAATTTTTTCTGTATGTTGCATGTTCTCTTCTTGTACAATCTATAGAACAACATTTAGATAAGTATAGGGAAATGTTCAAACGTAGAAATGATATTGAAATACTAAATAAGTATGTTCCTGCTTGTAATAAATGTTTACAGAGTTCAACAATATAAAAGTTGAAAAGAAAATTTATAAGAAGCAATTTCAGTTCATCTTATCTGAGAACTTAATGAAATTCGTGCGGGCAATGTGATGCATTAGCCAAAGTTAGTCGAAGCATGACATGGCTATGTGCACTTCGTCATAAAAATATTAAAATGTTTTCATACTGGAAGAAATCTGGCCTTTAGGTAAGTGCGTAAGAGAAATTTGATTTTGGTTAACAGTCTGCGAAAAGAAATTAAAAATCATACGTTTAATAATTATCCTAATGCGTAATAAATTGTAACCTTTTTGAATTTGATCAGAAGAACATGCATATCACATCCCATTTTAGTTTTTCAGTGGTAGAAAGGAAGTGTAATTCCTTTAAAATATAAATGAAGTTGTCAAACTTGAAACAATGCTTGGGAATTATTTCAAGGTCTATTTAATTTTCTGAAACATCATATACATTGCAATATTCTTCAATTGTTTTTGTTATTCAATACTTGTTGCGTAATATTTCGGTTTGATTGTGCACTTTATTATCTATTAAGAAGCTGAGAGAAGTAGCAATATTTTCAAATATTTGAAATATTGAGTTGTGTTAATTATATTTGATACCCGTATATGTAAGAAGTACATATTTTACGGTGTGGTTTGAGTGAAGTGGCTTATCTAGATTAATTCTTGGAAATCTGCAAGAAATTAAAAATCATACGTTCAATAATTATCCTAATGCGTAATAACTTAAAACCTTTTTGAATTTGATCAGAGGAACATGCAAATTTCTGTCCACTTTAGTCTTTCAATAGTGGAAAGGATTGTGTGGGGTTTTTCAAACAATAAATGAAATTGTCAGCCTTGAAGTTACTATTCTTGGGAATTGCTCCATGGCCTATTTCATTTTCAGAAACATCATACATATTGCAATATTCTTCAATTGTTTTTGTTATTCAATAATTGTTGCATAATATTTCGGTTTGATTGTGCACTTTATTATCCATTTAGAAGTTTAGATAACTAGCAATATTTTCAAATATTTGAAACTCTAAGTTGTGTTAATTAAATTTGATTATTACTCGCATACATTTTAATCATTAACAATAGAATTGTATTATATAATTTTATCTTAAAATCATAATTTATATTGTGAAGTATTAATAATTTTAATAAATAACGAATTAAATTGTTATAAATATTTCCCCTCACCATAGGTGCGGGGATATTTGGATCATTTATTTATTTTATATGTAAAGTGGCTTATCTAGAGTAATTACTAGAAATCTGCAAGAAAATAAAAATCAAATGTTCAATAATTATCCTGATGCGCAATAACTTGAAACCTTTTTGGATTTGATCAGAAGAACACTCAAATTACAGCCCACATTAGTCAGCGAAAAGAAATTAAAAATCACATTTTCAATAATTATCCTAATGCGTAATAGCTTGTAACTTTTTTGAATTTGATCAGAAGAAGATGCATATTACAGCCCATTTGGTTTTTCAGAAGTAGAAAGGAAGTGTAATTCCTTTAAGAAATAAATGAAGTTGTCACACTTGAAGCTACTATGCTTGAGAATTTTTTCAAGGTCTATTTAATTTTCAGAAACATCATACATATTGCAGTAGTATTCTTCAATTGCTTTTGTTATTCAATAATTGTTGCGTAATATTTCGGTTTGATCGTGCACTTTATTATCCATTAAAAAGCTGAAAGAAGCAGCGATATTTTCAAATATTTGAAACTCTCAGTTGTGTTAATTATATTTGATACTCATATATGTAAGATGTACACATTTGACACTCTGACTTGAGTGAAGTGGCTTATCTAGAATAATTCTTGGAAATCTGCAAGAAATTAAAAATCATATGTTCAATAATTATCCTAATGCGTAATATCTTGTTACCTTTAGAGCCCACTTTATTTTTTCAGTAGGTAGAAAGAAATGTGTGATTTTTTGTAACATGAAAACTAAAAATTTTGCTTACTATAAGAAATGTTGCCTTCAGGTAATTAGTGCTTAGTACTTAAGAGAAATTATATTTTTGGGTAATATCGTAAACTTTAGTGTTAGAAGGGTGTTCAAAATCTGTGACTCTTGCTTAGATCTCAATTTTTTTGAGTTGTGCTTGAAACCTGATATATAGCACATGGAGAGTCATATTAAATATGCTAGATGCAGGAATTAAATATGCTAAATATCTCAATTTATATATTAAATTGAGCTCAAATCAAATCATATTTTTAGTCTGTGTATAAGGAAGTCATATTTATTTTGCTTTTATTACAAATTAAAGTACCTCAAACTGTTTTACTGCATGAGCCAATCATTGTATATAATTATTGTACATTCAAGGTTACCTTTTGAGTCTAGAATATTTATTGCTCTGTATGCCAGCTGAATTTCAATTTTTTAATTGAATGATAAGACAGTTTCAAAATAGTAAATATATAGAATATTCTTGCAACTGAATACAAAAACCTATCTTACAAGTAGACTATTTGTAACTCTGGTAGATACTAGAAATTCTTAATCTGCAGAAGTAATGTTTGTACTTTAAAACAACTTAGAGAGATTCTTTTTAACATACATAATATTATCTGCTTATTTGTTCATTTTACAGCTGAGATTGATAATATCATAGTAAAAATCTCAAATTGAAATTGTTATTCAGTTTACAACATTGCAACTTTGAAATAGACATTCGATTCAATTCAGCACATTTTCATTTTCAAACAATCTTTCAAATTCCTGTTATTAAAAAGAATCAAAGAAGGTTAATTAATATTACCCAAGCATAAAAATGTTTTTCATTGAATTATTAAGAAATTATGTGCAAACAATTAAAGTTGCATGCGTAAATATTATTGATGCATTAAATTTGCAGCACAGATCATTGAGTAGATGGAGGCATTTGTTTGAGTAATATTTTATAAGATCAGAATTGAGATTTAAAAGTACTTTCTGCATCAACTTTATTTAAAAGTCCACAGAATTACTCCTTAAAAATGACTTTGGTGGCAATAATAAGAATAGAGAAACAGCAAACAAATCGCCGCTAAACAAACTAAGCTATTGACTGAGAGCAAGTTATGAAATCGGACGGTCCATGGATATGTCAACACAAGTGCGGTTTTGTTTAAGTCGTGCACGTGAGTAAATATTTGAGCTACCTTTGACAATTGATCTGTATGCAGTTTAGATATTAGAATCCACTTCTTAATGAATCTAAGCAGCTATGGCAGATCGATATATTATTATTCTTGAATTGCCTTTAATTTACAGACATATATCGTGGTAAAATCTTTTGCTGAATAATATTCTAGTTTAAAATCTTGGATTATTTGACTTCAATTACTACAACACTAGAGCCATAATCTTGTCTATTCTTAGTAGCTAAACACGTATGTTGAGTAAATAGACTTGTGAAAATCAAAACTTAGCCCTAATGTAAGAACCTAGGTTATGTTATATTGAAAAAAAAATCTAAAGTCTTGTAAAAAGATATTACAGCATGTGCTATGCTTTAACGAGATCATATATCAGCAAAATACTGCAATCATATTCACGGAATTGGATTTCCTACCTTATGCTTTCTTAAATTATGTCATGATATGCAGATGTTTAAGAACAATTTCAGAGCCAGATCATTGCTTGTCATAAGAGGAAAATATAACTTTTCAATTCAAGAAAGATTTCGAATTTAGGAAATAGATAGGTATGGGAGTTATAATTAGTCGGACTCTGAGAGATCAATTAACCTGTATTCTATGAAAGCATCTGGTACATATTTGATTTTTTATTTGGTTCGGAATGTCGTTTTTTAACAACTTTTAATTGTTCGCTTAATTCTTTCAACTTTTCAGTTTGTTCTTTCATAGATCCCCATTTTCTGGAATATATTTCCATAACAACAATGTAATGCTTCATTTCAGCTTCTAAGCAATTCATTGATTTAAATCGAGGAACTGATTTTGATTTAATGTCAAGCAAAATATTCAAAACCACTAATAAAATCTTAGGAATCCAAGGTAAATTGATAAAATGCTTCTTATCAGAATTCATAAAATATTCAATATACATAATAAGATTCGAGCTACCTTTTATTATTAAGGTGATCGAATTGTTGGATTTTTGGTATTTGGTTGATAGTATTATTTTTAGTAGATTATCAATTCGTTGTATTAAATAGGTCATTTTTTTGGGTACGAGAATAATGATATTTGCAGCAAGCACTTAAAATCATTTTCGTTTATATTGAGCTCGTTGATTATAAATTTGGAAAATATCATTTCACTTGGATTTTTTTCACTTGGAATTTCATCACCAGTAACATTAACCGAATTTTCTGTTTTGTTTTCATGATGAATATTACTTTTAGAGATATTCTTCTCGTTTACTGCTATGGATGTTGAAAAGGAGATATAATTACTAGCAGGACAATTTCCACCTTCACAACAAAGGTCAAGCCTGTAGTCATTGCTAAAAGTTTTTGATGTGATTGGTTCATACCTAAGGCTTCTCTCATATATTTTGACCAGCTCAAGTATTAATCTTAGTTGCATATTACTGAGGGACTCTATTTTTGTATCTTCTCTTTTAATGAGAAAGGGTTTGGAATGAATTATAGAAATGTAACGATCAAAGATGTAACAAATCCACCATAGATCTTTTGAATAAATTAAAGTGGAATCATAAGAGTAAAAATTATGGCCATTGTTGTCATTTGCTGATATTGGCCTGAATGTCGTTTCACAATTTTGGTTGTGTTGAAGGTTATTTTCATGGGCTATGTTAGTACTATGCCTGTATGTTTTTCCCACATTCAATCCTAATTCCATTCCGTAATGGATACATTTTGATATATTTTTTGCAGCTTTCCTATAATTATCGAAGCAAGAATTTAGAAGCAATAATAAACGGCAGATAAACTTGGTAAAAATGTTATTATCTCCTAGTTGTGGCATTGCTAGTAATATCAGCTTTATTTTTAATTCTAACCTATCACTGAAGTTCCTTAACTCATTGCTATAGTCTGATAATTTAAAAATCTCGTTTTCAATCAATAATTTTTCAGATAGCTTATTACCTATGGATAACAATACAATACTGTAATGTGATCAAATTTGGTACTATTTTGGAATTGTAATTTCCTCAGAATTCAACCTCATTGATAATTGGAAATAGGCTATTCAATTTGAAGAAATATATTTTGATTAACTCTTTAGTGATATATTCATTCAATTCTAATTTAAATACATCAATTGAAATTAAATAATGAAACAGATCTTTGGAGTGGATGGGATAATTTTTTATATTGGCACTAAATAGATCTTTACTTAAGTTGAAATTATAGTTCCATTTAAGGTATATTGGAATGATTTCAGAAACTTGAAGATGATAAGGAACGTAGGATATTATGGAAGGTATTATAGATGGTAGCTCCTTTAGTGACATTACTTGCTTATTTGATGTCGCTTTCATAGATGATTCTGTTACATTCTGTTACACTTGCATTCGGCAACCTCACAGTTGGTTTCACTTTATCCACAGCCGTGATACGCTTACTTATCTTCCACATCTTTTCTGGTTTTTGATCCGGCGATATTAGGATTGTCTTTGATTTTTCTCTGAAAATTTCTCCTATTGGAAAAGGCATCACTATTTTATGCTTTAATTGGTCATACGTCTGGGATAGATGGTTACATTCAACTGGCAGTGGTATCCCTAGATTGCTTCTTGAGGTGGGAAGTTTTGATGATTGATATTTGATTTTAAATCTCTTGGCTGTGCATATTGAGGAGATTTGAGATGAATTGATTGATGAAGTTGCCATCATTGGGGAAATTTGAAAGGTATTTGTTTGAATATAATTTCTGTCGTCGCGAGTTAGAAGTTCTCCAGAGGTATGACATGTGTTGAAAGGAGAAGTTTGCTGCTGAGCTTCATTATGCCTCGATCTGATTCTTGATCTGATATTGGGAGAGAATATTGTCCTAAGGTCTTTTCAGATACTCCACTTGAGTTTTTACAGATTCTCACTTTGGAAAGCATCATTTTCTTTGCTTCAATCTTAGACTTCTTTATAATTCTTTTATGCAACTCTTGAGAAGAATCGTAAGATATTAGTTTTGGCGTTTCATCTATTATTTCAAACCTGATTTTATTATTTTCTTTCATCGACTGAGATTTTGTTGATCCATTTTCCATGATACCTATTTGATAATTGTACTTCATAACTTTATTACTATTTTTCTGTCTTTTATTGAATTGATCTCTCTGATTCATTTTCAAGTCACACCTCAATTTAGTATTCTGACAGTTATCACAGTCAGCAGAAATTATAATCATCTGACGAAATTGAACATTGTAACATTTTTGAACGGCAAAAGCTGCATGCTTTACATTGCTTACGGGTATTAATGGTGGAGTCAAAAACTTGATAGATAATCATATAATTCATGTGCTAAATAATCTTAATCTCGTTTGTGGCAATTAGTGGAAATATTCAACAATAATTTCAATAAAGAAATGTGATATGAAGTGCTTACTTTTTTCCCTTTAAACTTCAAGGGGTTGAGAGCGTTCCACCTCTAGATGACGTTCAAAAACATGCAACTACTACTTTTTGAATTATTTTCTAACCAATCGAAAGACTTTTAATTTAGTATTCTAGATGTTGATTCTGGTTCCAATGGGCAAATAATTTAGGAACTCCGTGACCTTACATTACACCAGATTGATTATTATGAGCAAATATCCGTCTTTCATAATTTTGAATAAGATTTGGTGGTCCTTGAATATTTAATTGATAGTACAAAGTACGAAGGGGTAATATTTTTTTGATAAAATATTTTATAGAAATTGTTCAAAAGTGGTATTATTCTTGAAAAGTGGAGCATTTTAACTTCTGATTATTGTTCAAACTAGTATCTTGGATTCATCACTTGATACACAGATTTTAAAACAAACTATGATACACATCTGTTGCATCAGATAATGTACGACTTTGAAAATCTTGCTCCTTAATTAGAATTCAAGTTTTTTAAAGAATTTCGAAGAATAATAACACAAAAAATATTTTGATAAATTACAAGAGGGGGTAAAAAAGGATAGCTTTGAAAGATACAGAATAAAAATGACGCATAGATTGAGATGCATTCAGTACACCCCACCTACCCTCTTTAACAGAATTTACACATAAGCCACATTTCTATGTGGTGTAGGTTATAGGAATTGAATTTAGTTTGTGACATAATAATCTTAATGATGGATACAATTTGAAATTTTCCGAAAGTTATTAAGAATTAGGAATTTGAAAAGTAGTTTGAAAGAAATCAGAACAAAGTTCCTTGGATTTTATTTCATTGTCCTCTTGCATCATTATGATTAATTTTTATAATGCTGATGAAAGAAAATTGTGCATATAATTTATAGCCAATGCGTATCAATAACAGGGGGCTGGTTTATTTTCCTATTTTGGACAATTTGAAACTAAAGGAGCAACAAAAAATAAAAATATAATTATTCCCAATCTCAAGCAGTACCGCACAAAGATTTTCTATTGGGCACAGGCGATATGTGCATGAATAACAATAGATTCACCACTTCCAAACCATTTAGAAACTATAAAATCTTTCAACCACGAATTCGTGTTAAATACGTACTTCGAATATGCTTGTTGTCATACCAAAGATATTAACCAAGACAATTGTATTCAAACCCAAAAGGGTTTCAAGATATTACGCATTTGGATAATTATTGAACGTATGATTTTTAATTTCTTTTCCAGATTTGCAATACTTACTCTATATGAACCATTTTACTCAAGTCAGAGTGTCAAATATGTACATCTTACATATACGAGTATCAAATATAATTAACACAACTGAAAGATTCAAATCTCAAAAATACACTCAAGAATTTTCGAGATTACAAATTTAACAAATTAATAAAAGATTATTGAATAACAAAAAGAATTGAAGAATATTACAATATATATGACGTTTCTGAAAATGAAATAGACCTTGAAAAATTCCCAAACATATTGGCTTCAAGCCTAACAACCTTATTTATTTTTTAAACGGATTACACTTCCTTTCTATTACTGAAAAACTAAAGTGGGCAGTAAAAAGGTTCTAAGTTATTATGCATTAGGATAATTATTGAACATATGATTTTTAATTTCTTTTAGTAGACTAAAGTGGTCACTAATTTGTATGTTCTTCCGATCAAATCCAAAAAGGTTACAAGTTATTACGCATTAAGATAATTAATGAATGCATGATTTTCAATTTCTTGATCTAGATTTCCAATAGTTACTCTATACGAGCCACTTCATTTATGTCAGAGTGTCAAATATGTACATATTACATATACGAGTATCAAATATAATTAACACAACTGAAAGTTTCAAATATTTGAAAATATCGCTACTTCTCCTAACTTCTTAATGGATAATAAAGCACAATCAAACCGAAATAATTCATATTGCTTGAGACGTACCATAATGCGATTATTTTTTGGAATTGCGTAAGAATTAATGGTGCTCATTTAAAAAATTTTAAATGCATCATTATAGGGTTATAGGTTAGAAATTTTAAATAAAATGCACATTATGCATGTATTCTGCAGTTTACCTTTGTTAAAAACTCCCTACAGAAAGTTAACCATAATAGCTTGCTGTCATTCCATGGGTTCGTTTGCAAACATAAAAGAGTTATTTATCCTCCTGAAAGTGGATTATGTCTTCTACTTGTAACTGATGTCGCTCAAAATGAGAATCTTCTACTTTTTAATTTTCTTGGCAGCAGCTTTTCTTAAGGTGTTTCCAAAGGAAATTGAAGAAGGATCAATTAAAATTGGCACTTCTACAACAGATCTTACATTTAGTTCTAATCAAATAGAAATAATTCGTCGAGATTCGGTATATTCACCAACTGCTTGTTTACCACAAGGCTCGCGTTCCACAGGATTTAATGTTGCCTTCTATCATTTCCCTGATAATGTCACTACTTTTTTTTATCAACAAAATTATTGGAAATATGGGTACAAGGAAAATGAAATAACAAGCCATGCATATGGTGTCAATAATATTAATTTGTATTTTCCAACACCTGAGCTGTACCCAAACGGAGATCAAGTAATAAAAATCTACAATCAAAGCGTCGTTGTTACCGCAAAGTATTGCTTAATATTGGAGGCCACAGGTTATTTTTATACTCCTGAAACAGGCGATTACAAACTCTACTTACAAGTAGATGATATTGCACTTGTAGCAGTTGGAGCTCCTCAAGCATTTCAATGTTGTAACACAAACGTCTCTGCCAATGACGGGAACTATACTTTATATTTACATGGAAACGCCACCGGTACAGCAGCAGGTTACATTGATGGAGTATCAACTAAGACATTGCATTTACTGAAGGGATATTATTATCCAATGCTGATTGTGTTCTCAAACTGGGGGGGGAGATATTTGCTTAATTTTTCTATTACTACTCCAAGCGGAACTGTTATCACAGATTTTACAAATATTTTTTCCTACCCAAATTCGGACGAAGGTTGCCCTGCAATTACTACTATTACTACACCATGGTCCGGATCTGTTACTTCAACCACAACCGTTACTCCAACTGATTCAACTGGTACTATTACTGTCGAAATATTGACTCCAAGTCACATCACCACTGTTACAACTCCATGGACTGGAACTGATACTTCAACAACAACCATAACTCCAACTAACTCTGATGGAACTACCACTGTCGAAATATTGACTCCAAGTCACATCACCACCGTTACAACTCCATGGACAGGAACTGAAACTTCAACAACAACCATAACTCCAACTAACTCTGATGGAACTACCACTGTTGAAGTCTTGACTCCGAGTCATATCACAACTATTACCACTCCATGGACTGGAACTGATACTTCAACTACTACTATCACCCTAACTTTATCAGGTGGCACAACTACTATTGAAGTATTGACTCCAACAACTCCAGTTATTACTACTATTACCACTCCTTGGACTGGAACTGTTACTTCAACCGCAACCATTATTCCAACTAACTCTGATGGTACTACCACCGTTGAAGTATTGACTCCAAGTCATATCACCACTATTACTACTTCATGGACTGGAACTGTTACTTCAACTACTACTATTACTCCAACTGTTTCAGATGGTACTACTACTGTTGAAGTATTAACTCCAACTGGTGGAATCACAACTATTACTACTCCTTGGACTGGAACTGTTACTTCTACTACCACTATTACTCCAACAACATCTGGTGGTACGACTACTGTTGAGGTATTGACTCCAACTGGTGGAATCACTACTATTACTACTCCATGGACTGGAACTGATACTTCTACTACTACTATCACCCCAACTGTATCAGGTGGCACAACTACTGTTGAGGTATTGACTCCAACAACTCCAGGTATCACTACTATTACCACTCCATGGACTGGAACTGTTACTTCAACCACTACTATCACCCCATCTGTATCAGGTGGCACTACTACCGTTGAAGTGTTAACTCCAACTGGTGGAATCACTACTATTACTACTCCATGGACCGGAACTGTTACTTCTACTACCACTATTACTCCATCAACATCAGGTGGTACTACTACTGTTGAGATATTGACTCCAACTACTCCAGGTATTACTATTATTACTACCCCATGGACTGGAACTGTTAGTTCAACTACTACTCTTACTCCATCAACATCAGGAGGAACTACTACTGTTGAAATATTGACTCCAACTGGTGGAATCACTACTATCACTACTCCATGGACTGGAACTGTTACTTCAACTGCCACCATTACTCCAACTGTATCAGGTGGTACTACTACTGTTGAAGTATTAACTCCAACTACTCCAGGTGTGACAACTATCACTACTCCATGGACAGGAACTGTTGCTTCAACTATTACTATTACTCCAACTGTATCAGGTGGCACTACTACTGTTGAAGTATTGACTCCAACAACTCCTGATGTTACTACTATTACTACTCCATGGACTGGAACTGATACTTCAACTACTACTATCACTCCAACTACCTCTGGTGGAACTACTACTGTTGAAATATTAACCCCAACTGGTGGAATCACTACTATTACTACCCCATGGACTGGAACTGATACTTCAACTACTACTATTACTCCAACTACCTCCGGCGGTACTACGACTGTTGAAGTGTTGACTCCAACTGGTGGAATTACTACGATAACTACTGCATGGACCGGAACTGATACTTCAACAACAACCATTACTCCAAATACTTCAGGTGGTACTACTACTGTTGAAGTGTTGACTCCAACTACTCCAGGTATTACTACTATTACTACTCCATGGACCGGAACTGTCACTTCAACTACCACCGTCACTCCAACTGTATCAGGTGGAACTACTACTGTTGAAGTATTAACTCCAACTACTCCTGGTATTACTACTATAACTACTCCATGGACTGGAACTATTACTTCTACTACCACTATTACTCCAACTATCTCTGGTGGAATTACTACTGTTGAAATATTGACTCCAACTACTCCAGGTGTGACAACTGTCACTACTCCATGGACTGGAACTGTTACTTCAACTATTACTATTACCCCAACTGAATCAGGTGGTACTACTACTGTTGAAGTGTTGACACCAACTGGTGGAATCACTACTATTACTACTCCATGGACCGGAACTGTTACTTCAACTACTACCATTACTCCATCAACATCAGGTGGTACTACTACTGTTGAAGTGTTGACTCCAACTACTCCAGGTATTACTACTATTACTACTCCATGGACAGGAACTGTTACTTCAACTACCACCGTCACTCCAACTGTATCAGGTGGTACTACTACTGTTGAAGTGTTGACTCCAACTGGTGGAATCACTACTATAACTACTCCATGGACTGGAACTGTCACTTCTACCACTACTATTATTCCATCAACATCAGGTGATACTACTACTGTTGAAGTATTGACTCCAACTACTCCAGGTATTACTACTATTACCACTCCATGGACCGGAACCGTTACTTCAACTACTACTATTACTCCAACTACCTCTGGTGGTACTACCACTGTTGAAATATTGACTCCAACTGGTGGTATTACTACTATCACCACTCCATGGACCGGATCTGTTACTTCAACTACTACTATTACTCCAACTACCTCTGGTGGTACTACTACTGTTGAAGTATTGACTCCAACTACTCCAGGTATTACTACTATTACTACTCCATGGACCGGATCTGTTACTTCAACTACCACTATTACTCCAACTACCTCTGGTGGTACTACTACTGTTGAAGTATTGACTCCAACCACTCCTGATGTTACTACAATTACTACTCCATGGACTGGAACCGTCACTTCAACCACTACTATCACTCCAACTGTATCAGGTGGAACTACTACTGTCGAAGTGTTGACTCCAACTGGTGGAATCACTACTATTACTACTCCATGGACTGGAACTGTTACTTCAACTATTACTATTACTCCATCAACATCAGGTGGAATAACTACTGTTGAAGTATTGACTGCAACTACTCCAGGTGTGACAACTATCACTACTCCATGGACAGGAACTGTTGCTTCAACTATTACTATTACTCCAACTGTATCAGGTGGCACTACTACTGTTGAAGTATTGACTCCAACAACTCCTGATGTTACTACTATTACTACTCCATGGACCGGAACCGTAACTTCAACCACTACTATCACCCCAACTGTTTCAGGTGGTACTACTACTGTTGAGATATTGACACCAACTACTCCTGATGTTACTACAATTACTACTCCATGGACTGGAACCGTCACTTCTACTACTACTATCACTCCAACTGTATCAGGTGGAACTACAACTGTTGAAGTGTTGACTCCAACAGGTGGAATCACTACTATTACTACTCCATGGACCGGAACTGTTACTTCTACTACCACTATTACTCCATCAACATCAGGTGGTACTACTACTGTTGAGATATTGACTCCAACTACTCCAGGTATTACTATTATTACTACCCCATGGACTGGAACTGTTAGTTCAACTACTACTCTTACTCCATCAACATCAGGAGGAACTACTACTGTTGAAATATTGACTCCAACTGGTGGAATCACTACTATCACTACTCCATGGACCGGAACTGTTACTTCAACTACTACTATTACTCCAACTGTATCAGGTGGCACTACTACTGTTGAAGTATTGACTCCAACAACTCCTGATGTTACTACTATTACTACTCCATGGACCGGAACCGTAACTTCAACCACTACTATCACCCCAACTGTTTCAGGTGGTACTACTACTGTTGAGATATTGACACCAACTACTCCTGATGTTACTACAATTACTACTCCATGGACTGGAACCGTCACTTCTACTACTACTATCACTCCAACTGTATCAGGTGGAACTACAACTGTTGAAGTGTTGACTCCAACTGGTGGAATCACTACTATTACTACTCCATGGACTGGAACTGTCACTTCAACTATTACTATTACTCCATCAACATCAGGTGGAATAACTACTGTTGAAGTATTGACTCCAACCACTCCTAGTGTTACTACTATTACTACTCCATGGACTGGAACTGTTACTTCAACCATTACTATTACTCCATCAACATCAGGTGGTACTACTACTGTCGAAGTGTTGACACCAACTACTCCAGGTATTACTACTATTACTACTCCATGGACCGGAACCGTTACTTCAACCACTACTATCTCCCCAACTGTATCAGGTGGCACTACTACTGTTGAAGTGTTGACTCCAACTGGTGGAATCACTACTATTACTACTCCATGGACTGGAACCGTCACTTCAACTACTACTATTACTCCAACTGTATCAGGTGGCACTACTACTGTTCAAGTATTGACTCCAACCACTCCTGATGTTACTACAATTACTACTCCATGGACTGGAACCGTCACTTCAACTACTACTATCACTCCAACTGTATCAGGTGGAACTACTACTGTCGAAGTGTTGACTCCAACTGGTGGAATCACTACTATTACTACTCCATGGACTGGAACTGTTACTTCAACTATTACTATTACTCCATCAACATCAGGTGGAATAACTACTGTTGAAGTATTAACTCCAACCACTCCTGGTGTGACAACAATTACTACTCCATGGACCGGTACTCAAACTTCAACTATTACTATTACTCCATCAACATCAGGTGGAATTACTACTGTTGAAGTATTGACTCCAACTACTCCAGGTGTGACAACTATCACTACTCCATGGAC
>JAKUBO010000105.1:0-14809 GCA_030566905.1 Chernovozyma aurita
CTACTGGAAGAACCAGATTTATTACCGCTTGGAATTGGGCAATATGTAGTGTATGATGTGTAATCACTAGTAATTACTACGTAACCTGTTGAAATTGGTATTTTTGTACAAATTCCATGAGAACACGAAGTAACCGTCAAAACAGTTGTACGAACATCTGTTCTTATTACAGGAGTAGTTGGAGTCAATACTTCAACAGTAGTTATTCCACCTGATGTTGATGGAGTAATAGTAATAGTTGAAGAGACAGTTCCTGTCCATGGAGTGGTGACAGTAGTTACACCAGGAGTAGTTGAAGTGAGTACCTCAACAGTAGTTATTCCACCTGATACAGTTGGAGTAATAGCAATAGTTGACGAGACAGTTCCTGTCCATGGAGTGGTGACAGTAGTTACACCTGGAGTAGTTGGAGTGAGTACCTCAACAGTAGTTATTCCACCTGATACAGTTGGAGTAATAGTAATAGTTGAAGTTTGAGTACCGGTCCATGGAGTGGTTACAGTAGTGATTCCACCAGTTGGAGTTAATACTTCAACAATAGTAGTACCTCCTGAAGTTGATGGAGTAATAGTAATAGTTGAAGAGAAAGTTCCAGTCCATGGAGTAGTAATAGTTGTCACTCCAGGAGTAGTTGGAGTCAATACTTCAATAGTAGTAATACCACCTGAAGTTGATGGAGTAATAGTAATAGTTGAAGAGAAAGTTCCAGTCCAAGGAGTAGTGATAGTTGTCACACCAGGAGTAGTTGGAGTCAACACCTCAACAGTAGTAGTACCACCTGATGTTGATGGAGTAATAGTAGTAGTTGAAGTAACAGTTCCAGTCCATGGGGTAGTAATAGTAGTAATACCTGGAGTAGTTGGAGTCAACACTTCAACAGTAGTAGTACCTCCCGAAGTTGATGGAGTAATAGTAATAGTCGAAGTGACAGTTCCAGTCCAAGGAGTAGTAATAGTAGTAATTCCACCTGTTGGAGTTAATACTTCAACAGTAGTAGTACCACCAGAGGTAGTTGGAGTAATAGTAGTAGTTGAAGTAACAGATCCAGTCCATGGAGTAGTAATAGTAGTAACACCTGGAGTAGTTGGAGTCAATACTTCAACAGAAGTTATTCCACCTGATGTTGATGGAGTAATAGTAATAGTTGAAGAGAAAGTTCCTGTCCATGGAGTAGTGATAGTTGTCACACCTGGAGTAGTTGGAGTCAATACTTCAATAGTAGTAATACCACCTGAAGTTGATGGAGTAATAGTAATAGTTGAAGTAACAGATCCAGTCCATGGAGTAGTAATAGTAGTAACACCAGGAGTTGTTGGAGTCAATACTTCAATAGTAGTAATACCACCTGAAGTTGATGGAGTAATAGTAATAGTTGAAGAGAAAGTTCCAGTCCATGGGGTAGTGACAGTTATCACACCTGGAGTGGTTGGATTCAATACTTCAACAGTAGTAGTACTACCTGATACAGTTAGAGTAATAGTGGTAGTCGAAGTGACAGTTCCAGTCCAAGGAGTAGTAATAGTAGTAATTCCACCTGTTGGAGTTAATACTTCAACAGTAGTAGTTCCACCTGATGTTGATGGAGTAATAGTAGTTGTTGAAGTAACAGTTCCAGTCCATGGAGTAGTAATAGCAGTAATACCTGGAGTAGTTGGAGTCAATATTTCAACAGTAGTAATTCCACCAGAGGTAGTTGGGGTGATAGTGGTGGTTGAAGTGACAGTTCCAGTCCATGGAGTAGTAATAGTAGTGATTCCACCAGTTGGAGTCAATACTTCAACAGTAGTAGTTCCTCCAGAGGTAGTTGGAGTAATAGTAGTAGTTGAAGTAACAGTTCCGGTCCACGGAGTGGTAATAGTAGTGATTCCACCTGTTGGAGTAAACACTTCAACAGTAGTAGTTCCACCAGATGTTGATGGAGTAATAGTAGTTGTTGAAGTAACAGTTCCAGTCCATGGAGTAGTAATAGTAGTAATACGAGGAGTGGTTGGAGTCAACACTTCAACAATCGTAGTACCATCTGAAGTTGTTGGAGTAACGGTGGTGGTTGAAGTAACAGTTCCAGTCCATGGAGTAGTTATAGTAGTAATTCCACCAGTTGGAGTCAACAATTCAACAGTAGTAGTACCACCAGAGGTAGTTGGAGTAATAGTAGTAGTTGAAGTAACAGTTCCGGTCCAAGGAGTGGTAATAGTAGTGATTCCACCAGTTGGTGTCAACACTTCAATAGTAGTAGTACCACCAGAGGTAGTTGGAGTAATAGTAGTAGTTGAAGTAACAGTTCCGGTCCATGGAGTAGTAATAGTTGTGATTTCACCAGTTGGAGTTAATACTTCAACAGTAGTCGTGCCACCTGATACAGTTGGAGTAATAGTAGTAGTTGAAGTAACAGTTCCGGTCCAAGGAGTAGTAATAGTAGTGATTCCACCAGTTGGAGTCAACACTTCAACAGTAGTAGTACCACCTGAAGTTGTTGTAGTAACGGTGGTGGTTGAAGTAACAGTTCCAGTCCAAGGAGTAGTGATAGTAGTCACACCTGGAGTGGTTGGAGTCAATACTTCAATAGTAGTCGTGCCACCTGATACAGTTGGGGTAACAGTAGTAGTTGAAGTAACAGTTCCGGTCCAAGGAGTAGTAATAGTAGTGATTCCACCAGTTGGAGTCAACACTTCAACAGTAGTAGTACCACCAGAGGTAGTTGGAGTAATAGTAGTAGTTGAAGTATCAGTTCCGGTCCATGGAGTAGTAATAGTAGTGATTCCACCAGTTGGAGTCAATACTTCAACAGTAGTAGTACCACCTGAGGTAGTTGGAGTGACGGTGGTAGTTGAAGTGACAGTTCCGGTCCAAGGAGTAGTGATAGTTGTCACACCTGGAGTAGTTGGAGTCAATACTTCAATAGTAGTAGTACCACCTGAGGTAGTTGGAGTAACGGTGGTGGTTGAAGTAACAGTTCCAGTCCATGGGGTAGTAATAGTGGTGATATGACTTGGAGTCAATACTTCAACAGTAGTAGTTCCACCAGAGGTAGTTGGAGTAATAGTAGTGGTTGATGTGACAGTTCCAGTCCATGGAGTAGTAATAGTAGTGATTCCACCAGTTGGAGTCAACACCTCAACAGTAGTAGTTCCACCAGAGGTAGTTGGAGTAATAGTTGTGGTAGAAGTATCAGTACCAGTCCATGGAGTGGTGATAGTAGTAATAACTGGGGTGGTTGGAGTTAACACTTCAACAGTAGTAGTTCCACTTGGATCAGTTGGGGTGATGGTAGTGGTTGAAGTAACAGTTCCAGTCCATGGAGTGGTAACAGTTGTCACACCTGGAGTAGTTGGAGTCAACACCTCAACAGTAGTAGTACCATCAGAGTTAGTTGGAGTGATAGTAGTAGTTGAAGTAACAGTTCCGGTCCATGGAGTAGTAATAGTAGTGATTCCACCAGTTGGAGTCAACACCTCAACAGTAGTAGTTCCACCAGAGGTAGTTGGAGTGATAGTAGTAGTTGAAGTCTCAGTTCCTGTCCATGGAGTTGTGATAGTAGTAATAACTGGGGAGGTTGGAGTCAACACTTCAACAGTAGTAGTTCCACTTGGATCAGTTGGGGTGATGGTAGTAGTTGAAGTAACAGTTCCAGTCCATGGAGTAGTGACAGTTGTCACACCTGGAGTAGTTGGAGTCAACACCTCAACAGTAGTAGTACCATCGGAGTTAGTTGGAGTGATAGTAGTAGTTGAAGTAACAGTTCCGGTCCATGGAGTAGTAATAGTAGTGATTCCACCAGTTGGAGTCAACACCTCAACAGTAGTAGTTCCACCAGAGGTAGTTGGAGTGATAGTAGTAGTTGAAGTCTCAGTTCCGGTCCATGGAGTTGTGATAGTAGTAATACCTGGGGTGGTTGGAGTCAACACCTCAACAGTAGTAGTACCAACAGAGTTAGTTGGAGTAATGGTAGTGGTAGAAGTTACTGTTCCTGTCCATGGAGTAGTGATAGTAGTAATACCTGGGGTGGTTGGAGTCAACACTTCAACAGTAGTAGTACCACCAGAGGTAGTTGGAGTGATAGTAGTAGTTGAAGTATCAGTTCCTGTCCATGGAGTAGTAATAGTAGTGATTCCACCAGTTGGAGTCAACACTTCAACAGTAGTAGTTCCACCAGAGTTAGTTGGAGTGATAGTAGTGGTAGAAGTTACAGTTCCAGTCCATGGAGTTGTGATGGTGGTGATGTGACTTGGAGTCAAGATTTCGACAGTGGTAGTACCATCAGAGTTAGTTGGAGTGATGGTAGTGGTAGAAGTTACAGTTCCTGTCCATGGAGTAGTGATAGTAGTAATACCTGGGGTGGTTGGAGTCAACACCTCAACAGTAGTAGTACCATCAGAGTTAGTTGGAGTAATGGTAGTGGTTGAAGTAACAGTTCCGGTCCATGGAGTAGTGATAGTTGTCACACCAGGAGTGGTTGGAGTCAATACTTCAACAGTAGTAGTTCCACCAGAGGTAGTTGGAGTAATAGTAATAGTTGAAGTAATAGTTCCGGTCCACGGAGTAGTAATGGTAGTGATTCCACCAGTTGGAGTCAATACTTCAACAGTAGTAGTACCACCTGATATTGATGGAGTAATGGTAGTGGTAGAAGTTACTGTTCCTGTCCATGGAGTAGTGATAGTAGTAATACCTGGGGTGGTTGGAGTCAACACTTCAACAGTAGTAGTACCACCTGATACAGTTGGGGTGATAGTAGTGATCGAAGTATCAGTTCCGGTCCATGGAGTAGTAATAGTAGTGATTCCACCAGTTGGAGTCAACACCTCAACAGTAGTAGTTCCACCTGAATCAGTTGGAGTGATAGTTGTGGTTGAGGTAACAGTTCCGGTCCATGGGGTAGTGATGGTGGTAATACCTGGAGTGGTTGGAGTCAACACTTCAACAGTAGTAGTTCCACCAGAGTTAGTTGGAGTGATGGTAGTAGTTGAAGTAACAGTTCCGGTCCATGGAGTAGTAATAGTAGTGATTCCACCAGTTGGAGTCAACACCTCAACAGTAGTAGTACCTCCTGAAGTTGATGGAGTAATGGTAGTGGTTGAAGTAACAGTTCCGGTCCATGGAGTAGTAATAGTGGTGATATGACTTGGAGTCAATACTTCAACAGTAATAGTACCATCAGAGTTAGTTGGAGTAACGGTGGTAGTTGAAGTTTCAGTTCCGGTCCATGGAGTAGTAATAGTGGTGATACGACTTGGAGTCAATACTTCAACAGTGGTAGTACCATCAGAGTTAGTTGGAGTAACGGTGGTAGTTGAAGTTTCAGTTCCGGTCCATAGAGAAGTAATAGTGGTGATATGACTTGGAGTCAATACTTCAACAGTGGTAGTACCATCAGAGTTAGTTGGAGTTATGGTTGTTGTTGAAGTATCAGATCCAGTCCATGGAGTGGTAAAGGTAGTGATGTGACTTGGTGTCAAGATTTCCACAGTGGTAGTTCCAGCAGAGTTAGTGGGAGTAATAGTAGTAGTTGAAGTAACAGTTCCAGTCCATGGAGTAGTAATAGTAGTAATACCTGGAGTAAATATTTCAATAGTAGTAGTTCCAGTTGAATCAGTAGGAGGGATAGTGATTGTTAAGGTTTCAGATCCCGTCCATGGATAAGTGACGGTGGTAACATGACTTGGAGTTAATATCTCAACAGTAATAGTCCCAGTTGAATCAGTTGGAGTAACGGTGGTGGTTGAAGTATCAGTTCCCGTCCATAGAGTTGTACTTGTTACTACCGCTGGGCAATAGACTTCAGTATCCACAAAGTTATAAACGTTTGTAAAATCTGATATAACTTTTCCACTTGGAGTAGTTACTGTGAGATTAAGAAGGTTTATCGTCAAGTAAGTATCAGCGTAAACTATCAGAATAGGATAGAATTTGTTCTTCAGAAGGTACACTGTCAGTGTAGCAGAGCCAGGAATATAAGCATCACGTGAAGGTGTATCATATCCTACTACATATGAGAAATAGTTTCCATCATTAGAAGAAACATTTGTATTGCAACATTCAAATGCTTGAGAGTCTCCAATACGTAAAAGTGCTATGTCGTCTGCGGTCACGCTCACATTGTAATAACCTGTTTCTGGAGGTAAAAAATATCCTTTGAGCTCGAGCAAGAATGCAGCAGCGTTATAAGGTTGACCGTATAATACACCTGCAAGATACTGATAATTGAGAGTGCTCGCAGCATGTCCTATATCAAAATTAATATTAGTGACACCATATGCATACGCTGTCGGAGAAGAACTTTTATATCCAGATTCAAGGTAAGTCAAATAATCCTTGTGTGGCCAACCCCAAAAGAAAGGATAAAATACAACATTAAATCCCGGAGAGCCTGAGCCTTGTGGTAAACAACCATCTGGTGTAGGTATCGAATCTCGACGAATCAATTCTATTGGGTGAGAACCAGCAGTAAGATCTGTTGTAGTGGTGCCAATTGTATTTGATCCTCCAGCAAAATCTTTTGAAAACACCTTAAGAATAGCTGCCGCAAACAAAATAAGTAAGTAGAAGATTCTCATTTTGAGGGACATTGGTTACAAGTAGAAGATATCATCCACTTTTAGGAAAATAGAAAGCTCTTTATATTTGCAAAGGAACCCATGGAATGACAGCAAGCTATTATGATTAGCTTTATGTAAAGTAGTTTTTAACAAAAGTCAACTGCAGAATACATGCATAATGTGCATTTTATTTAAGATTTCTAACCTATAACCCTATAATGTTGCATTTGAAATTATTTTATATGAGAATCCTCAATTCTTACGCAATTCCAAAAAATAATCGCATTGTGGTATGTTTCAAGCGATACGAATTATTTCAGTTTGATTTTGCACTTTATTATCCATTAAGAAGTTTAGATGACTAGCAATATTTTCAAATATTTGAAACTTTCAGTTGTGTTAATTATATTGGATACTCGTATATGTAAGATGTACATATTTGACACTCTGGCTTGAGTAAAGTGGCTCATATAGAGTAATTATTGGAAATCTGCAACAACAAATTGAAAATCATACGTTCAATAATTACCTTAATGCGTAATAATTTATAACCTTTTTGGATTTGATCGAAAGAGAATGCAAATTACAGACCACTTTAGTATTTCAGTAGTAGAAAGGAAGTGTAATTCCTTTAAAAAATAAACGAAGTTGTCATACTTGAAGCTACAATGTTTGAAAAATTTTTTAATGTCTATTTAATCTTCAGAAACCTAATGTACATAATATTCTTCAATTGTTTTTGTTATTCAATAATCTTTTATTAATTTGTTAAATTTGAAATCTCGAAAATTCTTGGGAATATATTTGAGATTTGAATACAATTGTCTTGGTTAATATCCTTGGTATGAAAACAAGCATATTCAAAGTACGTATTTAATACGAATTCGTGGTTAAATGATTTTTAAGTTTCTAAATGGGTTGAAAGTGGTGAATCTATCGTATTCATGCATGTATCGCCTGCTTCAAATAGAAAATCATGGAGCGGTATTGCTTGAGATTGGGAATTAATTATATTTTTATATTTTGTTGCTCCTTTAGTATCAAATTGTCCAAAATAGGAAAATGAGCCAGCTTTAATTATATGCACAACTTTCTTACGTCAGCATTATGAAAAGTAATCGCAAAGACGGAAGAGGAAATTATAAAATAAAATCCAAGGACATTGATCCGATTTCTTTCAAACTACTTTTCAAATTCCAGATTCCTAATGACTTTCGGAAAGTATTAAATGGTATCCATGTTTAAGATTATTATGCCACGAACTTCAATTCCTATAACCCACACCACATAGAAATATGGCTCATGTGTAAATTCTGTTAAAGGGGGAAGGTGGTGTGTACTAAATGCATCTCAATCTATGCGTAATTTTTATTTTTGTGTCTTTTTAAAGCTCTACTTTTTTACCCCCTAATGTGGTTTATCAAAATGTTCTTTGTGCTGTTCTTCGAGATTCTTTAGCAAACTTAAATTCGAATTAGGGAGCAAGATTTTCAAAGTCGTGCATTATCTGATGCACCAGATGTGTATCATAGTTTGTTTTGAGATTGGTATACCAAGTGATGAAACCAAGATACTAGCTTGAATAGTAATCAGAAATTGAAATGCTCCTCTTTTCAAGAATATTACCACTCTTGAACAATTTCTATAAAATTCATCAAAAAATATTACCCCTTCAAACTTTGTAGTATCAAATATGCAACGACCACCAAATCTTACTCAAATATTTGAAAGACAGATATTTGGTCATAATAATCAATGTGGTGTAGTGTGAGGCCACAGAGTGATTAAAATACTTGCCCCATTGAAACCAGAATCAAGATCTAGAAGACTAAATTAAAAATCTTTCGATTGGTTAGAAAATATTTTAAAAGGTAGTAGTTGCATGTTTTTAAACGTCAACCAGAGGGGAAAGCACTCAATCCCTTCAAGTTTGCAGGGAGAAAGAAAGCACTTCAAATCACATTTCTTTATTCAAATTATTGTTGAATATTTCCACTAATTGACAGAAACAAGATTAAGATTATTTTACACATGCATTATATGTTCAACTTTCAAGTTTTTGACTCCAGCATTAATTTCCGTAAGCAATTTAAATCATGCAGTTTTTGTCATACAAAAAGACTACAATGTTCAATTTTGTCAGATGATTATAATTCTGCTGACTGTCATAACTGTCAGAAGGCTAAATTGAGGTGTTACTTGAAAATGAATCAGGAAGATCAATTTAATAAAAGACAGAAAAATAGCAATAAATTTATGAAGAAAAATTATCAAATAGGTATCATGGAAAATGGATTAGGAAAATCTCAGTCGATGAAAAAAAATAATAAAAACAGGTTTGAAATAATACACGAAACACCAAAACTAATATCTTACAATTCTTCTCAAGTATTGCATAAAAGAATTGAAAAGAAGTCTAAGATTGAAGCAAAGATAATGATGCTTCCCAAAGTGAGAATCAGTAAACACTCAAGTGGAGTATCTGAAAAGACCTTAGGACAATATTCTCTACAAATATCAGATCAGGAATCAAATCAAGGACACAGCAATGATCGGGGACATAGTGAAGATCGAGGACATAGTGAAGCTCAGCAGCAAACTTCTTGTTTCAACACATCTCACACCTCAGGAGAACTTCTAACTTGTAAGGACAGAAATTATATTCAAACAAATACCTTTCAAATTTCCCCATTCATGACAACTTCACCAGTCAATTCATCTCAAATCTCCTCAATGTGCACAACCACTGGATCTAAAATCAAATCTCAATCATCAAAACTCCCTGCCTCAAGAAACAATCTAGGGATATCGCTGTCAGCTGAATGTAACTATCTATCCCAGACATATGACCAATTAAAGCAGAAAATAGTAATGCCTTTGCTAATAGAAGAAATTTTCATAGAAAAATCAAAGCCAATCCTAATATCGCCAAAACAAAAACCAAAAAAGATGTGGAAGATAACTAAGCCTATTACGGCAGTGGCTAAAGTGAAACCAGCTATGAGATTGCCAAATGCAAGTGTAAAAGGATCATCTCTGAAAGCGACATCAAATAAGCAAGTCATGTAACTTAAGGAGCTACCATCTATAATTCCTTCCATAATATCCTACATTCCTTATCATCTTCAAGTTTCTGAAATCATTCCAATATACCTCAAATGGAGCTATGATTTCAACTTAAGTAAAGATCTATTCAGAGCCAATATAAAAAATCATCATATCCACCCCAAGGATCAGTTTCATTTTTTAATTTCAATTGATGCATTTAAACTAGAATTAAATGAATACATCATTAAAGAGTTAATCAAAATATATTTCTTCAAATTCAACCGCATATTTCCAATTATTAATGAGGTTGAATTCTGGGAAAATTACAATGCTAAAATAGTAACAAATTTGATTACTTACTGTATAGTATTGTTATCAATAGGTGATAAACTATCTGAAAAATTATTGGTTGAAAACAAGATCTTTAAATTATCAGACTATAGCAATGAGTTAAGGAAGTTCTGTGATAGGTTAGCATTAAAAATAAAGCTGCTATTACTAGCAATGCCACAACTAGGAGACAATAACATTTTCACCAAGTTTATCTGCGGTTTATTATTGCTTCTAAATTCTTGCTTCGATAATTATAAGAAAGCTGCAAATGACATATCAAAATGTATCCATTACGGAATGGAATTAGGATTGAATGTGGGAAAAATATACAGGCATAGTACTAATATAGCCCATGAAAATAGCCTTCAACACAAGCAAAATTGGGACAGGCCAATATCAGCAAATGACAACAATGGTCATACTTTTAACTCTTATGATTCCACTTTAACTTATTCAAAAGATCTATGGTGGATCTGTTACATATTTGATCGTTACATTTCCATAATTCATTCCGAACCCTTTCTCATTAAAAAAGAAGATACAAAAATAGAGTCACCCAGTAATATGCAACTAAGATTAATACTTGAGCTGGTCAAAGTATATTAGAGAAGGTTTAGATATGAACCAATCACATCAAAAACATTTAGCCATGACAACAGGCTTGATCTTTGTTGTGAAGGTGAAAAATTTCCTGTTAATAATTGTATCTCCTTTGCAACATTCACAGCAATAAACAAGAAGAATATCACTAAAAGTAATATTAATCATGAAAACAAAACAGAAAATTTGGTTAATGTTACTGGTGATGAAATTCTTTGTGAAAAAAATCCAAGTGAAATGATATTTTCCAAATTTATAATCAACGAGCTCCATATAAACGAAAAAGATTTGATTTATTTCAAGGATTTAAAGTGCTTGCTGCAAATATCATTATTCTCGTACCCAAAAATAATGACCTATTTAATACAACGAATTGATAATCTCCTGAAAATAATACTATTAACCAAATACCAAAAATTCAACGATTGGATCTGCTTAATAATAAAAGGTAGCTCGAATCTTATTATGTATATTGAATATTTCATGAATTCTGATAAGAAGCATTTTATCAATTTACCTTGGATCCCTAAGATTTTATCAGTGGTTTTGAATATTTTAATGGATATTAAATCAAAGGCAGTTCCTCAATTTGAAGCAATGAATTGCTTAGAAACTGAAATGAAGCGTTATATTGTTGTTATGGAAACATATTCCAAAAAGTGGGGATCTATGAAAGAGCAAATTGAAAAGTTGAAAGAATTAAGCGAGCAATGAAAGGGTATTAAAAAACGACATTCCAAACCAAATAAAAAATCAAATATAATAAACAAATTAACAAATAATATTGTGTATAATGAAATGAATCTTCATTTAATTCTCTATGTTGTTTTAAAGTACAAATGCAGATTAAAGATTGGTAGTATCTACCAGGGTTACAAATAGTCTACTTGTAAGATAGATTTTGTATTCAATTGCAAGAGTATTCTATATATTTACTATTCTGAAACTGTCTTATCATTTAATTAAAAAATTGAAATTCAGCTGGCATATAGAGCAATACATATTCTAGACCAAAAAGGTAACCTTAAATGTACTATAATTATATAAAATGATTGGCTCATGCAGTAAAAGGTTTGAGATACTTTAATTAGTAGTAAAAGCAAAATAAATATGACTTCCTTATACACAGACGAAAAAAATGATTTGATTTGAGCTCAATTTAATATATAAATTAAGATATTTATCATATTTAATCCAGACATCTAGAATATTAATATGATTCTCCATGTGCTATATGTCAGGTTTTAAGCACAACTCAAAAAAAATGAGATTAAAGCAAGAGTCACAGATTTTGAATACCCTTCTAAGACTAAAGTTTACGATATTAGCCAAAAATAAAATTTCTCTTAAGTACTAAGTACTAATTATCTGAAGGCCACATTTCTTACAGTATGAAAACTTTTTGGTTTTCATGTTACAAAAAATCACACATTTCTTTCTACCCATTGAAAAAATAAAGTGGGGTGTTAAAGGTTCAAGTTATTATGCATTAGGATAATTATTGAACGTATGATTTTTAATTTGTTGCAGATTTCCAAGAATTACTCTAGATAAGCCACTTCACTCATCCAAAACCGTCAAATATGTACATGTTACATATACGAGTATCAAATATAATTAACACAACGGAAAGTTTCAAATATTTGAAAATATCGTTACTTCTCTCAGCTTTTTAATGGATAATAAAGTGCTCAATCAAACTGAAATATTACGCAACAATTATTGAATAACAAAATTTGAAGAATATTGCAATATATATGATAGTTCTGAAAATGAAATATATCTTGGAATAATTCCCAAGCATTGTAGCTTCAAGTCTGGCAACTTCATTTATATTTTAAAGAAATTACACTTCCTTTCTACTACTGGAAAACTAATGTGGGATTTAATATGCATGTTCTTCTGATAAAATCCAAAAAGGTTACAATTTATTGCGCATTAGGATAATTATTGAACGTATGATTTTTAATTTCTTTTCGCAGACTGTTAACCAAAATAAAATTTCTCTTAAGCACTTACCTACAGGCCAGATATCTAAAAACTTTTTAATTTTTTACGACGCAGTGCACATAAAGTCCTATGAAGCCAAGTCGTGCTTCGACTAACTATGGCTAATGCATCACATTGCCCGCACGAATTTCAATAAGTCCTCAGATAAGACGAACTGAAATCGTTTGTTAGAAATTTACTTTTTAACTTTTATATTGTTGAGAGTCTGTAAACATTCATTGCAGGCAGGAACAGACTTATTTAATATTTCGATATGATTTCTACGTTTGCACATTTCCCTATACTTATCTAAAAGTTGTTCTATAGATTGTACAAGAATATAACATGCTACTTACAGAAAAAATTAAATTTTATTCTTAGCAAACTTTTCCAGCTAATTTGGGGATAAAAAAATACTTTGGCAAACAAAATCTTGGTCTTTATTCCCTTTATTTTGAATCAGCTTGCTAAAAAATTTTGTTTGTTAAAATATGTTTTCCATTTCTATACCTGCGGCACTAAATATATTAAGATGATCAATAATGCAACAAGGATTGAGAGAATATAAATAAAAAATGAATAAATTACAAAAATGTAAATATTTATATTACCTGACTTGCATTGCGAGGTCACTAAGAGAGATAGTTGGACACAGAATAGTTTTAAGTATTTTCTCTCACACTACAAGCAAAATTGATTACAATTTGCAGACAATGCACTCTTGGTTCCGAATATAAATAATAAACAGACTTTATAGTAAACAGGATTTTAGAAAAAATTAACTAGCATATTAAGTTTATGGAATTATGACAAAGAATTGACAAACTTGAATTTTTGGAAGAATACTCGGTCAGGGGTTTATACGAATCAGAGCAGTAATTGATTACAATTTGAACATCTACACCGGAATATATGCAAGATGCAACCACGAATGATACATACACAGATCCCTATTGAAGAAACCCAACCTTTTAAGATGCGACTAATGTCTATTCAGCCTTTCTGGTTAATAAATTTATTGACTACGTTGCAAAATTTTCTCTACTTTTTCAGAGCCTCCAATTCGTTTCAAAGATGGTTAGTGAGTATCCATCTGAATTACGAGCTGAAAACCTCACTTAGCTAAATATGTACCTTAATTTCGAGATGGTTCAAAATTTAATCTCATGATATCAAACTAATCAGTGGACGTATCACAAATGGCTGAACCGAAAAAACTAGCATGCCCAGACTTGTACATCAAAACAGACTTACTTAGTATATGTCTCCAACATAAGCCTATGCATCAAACGTAGCTGCAATGAGAGCTTCACTGCAAAGGCCAATTTGAAGAAAAAAATTCAATCTACAAATCAAAACTTTTAAAGCTAAATTGATTTGAAACTCAGTAATTGAGGAATTCTGTAGAACTGTGCCACTTTGAGCAAGAAATCCAACTCTATTGAACTACCTAATGCAAATAAACAAAAAAAAAAGACTAGACTAAGAAATTCACCATATATTATTTCAAGATATATAGGACTCATTAAAGATATGTTATGAATTCAATCTTCAATAATGGGTGGTTTCATCTCTGAAATATGATTCCATTATTGGCTCGTTCATCGACTCTTAATTCAAAAACTTCCCTCTAGAGTAGTGCTCATTCACATCAATATAATATGTGGTTTTGAGAATCGTCTCTAAATCAATTTCTGCCGACAATGAGCTTTTCTTACCTCGTAACAGACCTGCAATAACATCCTCATATGAGCAGACAATTACTGATCTACAATTAATAGAATTTTGTTCTCATCTCTCCAGGTAATTCCCAACCAGTTTCTTTAGCAGTAGGTAGTAAAGAAACAGCAGAAATTGCAAATAGATGTCCTTCCCATTAATTCTAATGTATTACTGCGACCCATCTCTGTCATCAACAGTTGGTGCTACATAGATGTTCAAATTCTTAGCATAGAATGAAGCTCTAAATAAAGACATGTAGTTCTCTCAACAAATAGCACCTCCAATTGTTCCCAAATTTCGTAACTTAGTTATAAATAAAGTTGACCCATCACCTTAACCCTAAATCAACCTTTCACTTGCAGTGAGAAGCAATTTTCAATGCTTTCCAATGAAGCCTAATTTTGGATCAATATAAACCAACGTGCAGAACAATGTAGAACCAGCCTTTTCAATTCCTCCAATAGCTATCACTGCATTTGTTCTCCTACTAAACACTTCAAGAATAGCGATTTCTGGACCAGACAATGCGATTGCTTGTTTGAAATATCTTGAATATTCTTCACGTCCAGATTTCAATCTAT
>JAKUBO010000106.1:0-14806 GCA_030566905.1 Chernovozyma aurita
TTGTGGATGGAACCTGAGGCCTCTCCCGAATACTCGGATACTGAAATCGATGGGACATAACTGCTCGAGGAACCGGATTGATTACTGCTTGAGGAAGCAGAACCACTAGAAGAACCAGAGCCACTGGAAGAACCAGAACCACTAGAAGAACCAGATTGATTACCGCTTGAGGAACCAGAACCATTAGAAGAGTCAGAGCCACTAGAGGAATCTGATTGATTACCATTAGAAGAATCAGAACCATTAGGAGACCCAGAACCATTAGAAGTACCTGATTGATTACCACTAGAAGAACCAGAACTATTAGAAGAACCAGATTGATTACCGCTTGAGGAACCAGGACCATTAGAAGAGCCAGAGCCACTAGAAGAGCCAGAGCCACTAGAAGAGCCAGAGCCACTAGAAGAGCCAGAAACATTAGAATAACCTGATTGATTACCACTAGAAGAACCAGAACCATTAGAAGAACCAGAGCCACTAGAAGAGCCAGAACCATTAGAAGAACCAGAAACATTAGAAGAACCAGAACCATTAGAAGAGCCAGAGCCACTAGAAGAGCCAGAGCCATTAGAAGAACCAGAAACATTAGAAGAACCAGATTGATTACTGTTAGAGGAACCAGAACCATTAGAAGAACCAGGTTGATTACTGTTAGAGGAACCAGAGCCATTAGAAGAACCAGATTGATTACCACTTGAAGAACCAGAGCCATTAGAAGAACCAGATTGATTACCACTTGAAGAACCAGAACTACTGGAAGAACCAGATTTATTACCGCTTGGAATTGGGCAATATGTAGTGTATGATGTGTAATCAGTAGTAATTACAACGTAACCTGTTGAAATTGGTATTTTTGTACAAATTCCATGGGAACACGAAGTAACCGTCAAAACAGTTGTACGAACATCTGTTGTTATTACAGGAGTAGTTGGAGTCAATACTTCAAAAGTAGTTACTCCTCCTGATGTTGATGGAGTAATAGTGATAGTTGAAGAGACAGTTCCTGTCCATGGAGTGGTGACAGTAGTTACACCAGGAGTAGTTGGAGTGAGTACTTCAACAGTAGTTATTCCTCCTGATGTTGATGGAGTAATAGTAATAGTTGAAGAAACAGTTCCGGTCCATGGAGTAGTGATAGTTGTCACACCTGGAGTAGTTGGAGTCAATACCTCAACAGTAATTATTCCACCTGATGTTGAAGGAGTAATAGTAATACTTGAAGAGACAGTTCCAGTCCATGGAGTAGTGATAGTTGTTACACCAGGAGTAGTTGGAGTCAATACTTCAACAGTGGTAATTCCAGTTGAATCAGTTGGAGTGATGGTAATAGTTGAAGAGACAGTACCAGTCCATGGGGTGGTGATAGTTGTCACACCTGGAGTAGTTGGAGTGAGTACTTCAACAGTAGTTATTCCTCCTGATGTTGATGGAGTAATAGTAATAGTTGAAGAAACAGTTCCAGTCCATGGGGTGGTGATAGTTGTGACACCTGGAGTAGTTGGAGTCAATACTTCAATAGTAGTAGTACCACCTGATGTTGATGGAGTAATAGTAATAGTTGAAGAGAAAGTTCCAGTCCATGGAGTAGTGACAGTTGTTACACCTGGAGTAGTTGGAGTCAATACTTCAACAGTAGTTATTCCACCTGATGTTGATGGAGTAATAGTAATAGTTGAAGTAACAGTTCCAGTCCAAGGAGTGGTGATAGTTGTTACACCAGGAGTAGTTGGAGTCAATACTTCAACAGTGGTAATTCCAGTTGAATCAGTTGGAGTGATGGTAATAGTTGAAGAGACAGTACCAGTCCATGGGGTGGTGATAGTTGTCACACCTGGAGTAGTTGGAGTCAATACTTCAACAGTAGTAATTCCACCTGATGTTGATGGAGTAATAGTAATAGTTGAAGTTTGAGTACCAGTCCAAGGAGTAGTGATAGTTGTTACACCAGGAGTAGTTGGAGTCAATACCTCAACAGTAGTTATTCCACCAGATGTTGAAGGAGTAATAGTAATAGTAGAAGTGACAGTTCCAGTCCATGGAGTAGTGATAGTAGTTACTCCAGGAGTAGTTGGAGTCAATACTTCAACAGTGGTTATTCCACCTGATGTTGATGGAGTAATAGTAATAGTTGAAGAGACAGTACCAGTCCAAGGAGTAGTGATAGTTGTCACACCTGGAGTAGTTGGAGTTAATACTTCAACAGTAGTAATTCCACCTGATGTTGATGGAGTAATAGTAGTAGTTGAAGTAACAGTTCCGGTCCACGGAGTAGTAATAGTAGTAATACCTGGGGTGGTTGGAGTTAATACTTCAACAGTAGTAATACCACCTGAAGTTGATGGAGTAATAGTAGTAGTTGAAGTAACAGTTCCTGTCCATGGAGTAGTAATAGTAGTGATTCCACCAGTTGGAGTTAATATTTCAACAGTAGTAGTACCACCAGATGTTGATGGAGTAATGGTAGTAGTTGAAGTAACAGTTCCAGTCCATGGGGTAGTAATAGTTGTCACACCTGGAGTAGTTGGAGTTAATACTTCAACAGTAGTAGAGCCGCCTGATACAGTTGGGGTAATAGTAGTGGTTGAAGTAATAGTTCCGGTCCATGGAGTAGTAATAGTAGTAATACTTGGAGTGGTTGGATTCAATACTTCAACAGTAGTCGTGCCACCTGAAGTTGATGGAGTAACGGTGGTGGTTGAAGTTTGAGTTCCGGTCCATGGGGTAGTAATAGTTGTCACACCTGGAGTGGTTGGAGTTAATATTTCAACAGTAGTAGTGCCACCTGATACAGTTGGGGTAATAGTGGTAGTTGAAGTGACAGTTCCGGTCCAAGGAGTAGTAATAGTTGCCACACCTGGAGTAGTTGGAGTCAATACTTCAATAGTAGTAGTACCATCAGAGGTAGTTGGAGTTAGAGTAGTAGTTGAAGTGACAATTCCAGTCCATGGAGTAGTGATAGTAGTGATTCCACCAGTTGGATTCAATATTTCAACAGTAGTAGTACCACCTGATACAGTTGGGGTGATAGTAGTGGTTGAAGTGACAGTTCCGGTCCATGGAGTAGTAATAGTTGTCACACCAGGAGTAGTTGGCCTCAATATTTCAACAGTAGTAGTACCACCTGATGTTGATGGAGTAATAGTAGTAGTTGAAGTAACAGTTCCAGTCCATGGAGTAGTAATAGTTGTCACACTTGGAGTAGTTGGAGTCAATACTTCAACAGTAGTAGTACCACCTGATGTTGATGGAGTGATAGTAGTAGTTGAAGTGACAGTTCCGGTCCATGGAGTAGTAATAGTTGTCACACCAGGAGTTGTTGGAGTCAATACTTCAACAGTAGTCGTACCACCTGATGTTGATGGAGTAATAGTAACAGTTGAAGTATCAGTACCAGTCCATGGAGTAGTAATAGTTGTCACACCAGGAGTTGTTGGAGTCAATACCTCAACAGTAGTCGTACCACCTGATGTTGATGGAGTAATAGTAACAGTTGAAGTATCAGTACCAGTCCATGGAGTAGTAATAGTAGTGATTCCACCTGTTGGGGTCAATACTTCAACAGTGGCAGTTCCACCTGAAACAGTTGGTGTAATGGTAGTGGTAGAAGTTTGAGTACCGGTCCAAGGAGTAGTGATAGTTGTCACACCAGGAGTAGTTGGAGTCAATATTTCAACAGTAGTAGTACCACCTGATGTTGATGGGGTAATAGTAATAGTTGAAGTAACAGTTCCGGTCCCTGGAGTAGTGACAGTTGTCACGCCTGGAGTAGTTGGAGTCAATATTTCAACAGTAGTTGTACCACCTGAAGTTGATGGAGTAATAGTAGTAGTTGAAGTAACAGTTCCGGTCCATGGAGTAGTAATAGTAGTCATACCTGGAGTAGTTGGAGTCAATACTTCAACAGTAGTAGTACCACCAGAGGTAGTTGGAGTAATAGTAGTAGTTGAAGTAACAGTTCCAGTCCAAGGAGTAGTAATAGTAGTGATACCTGAAGTAGTTGGAGTTAATACTTCAACAGTAGTAGTACCACCAGAGATAGTTGGATTAATAGCAGTAGTTGAAGTAACAGTTCCAGTCCATGGAGTGGTGATAGTAGTAATTCCACCAGTTGGAGTCAATATTTCAACAGTAGTAGTACCACCAGAGGTAGTTGGAGTAATAGTAGTAGTTGAAGTAACAGTTCCGGTCCAAGGAGTAGTAATAGTAGTGATACCTGGAGTAGTTGGAGTTAATACTTCAACAGTAGTAGTACCACCTGATACAGTTGGAGTAATAGTGGTGGTTGAAGTAACAGTTCCAGTCCAAGGAGTGGTGATAGTAGTAATACCACCAGTTGGAGTCAATATTTCAACAGTAGTAGTACCACCTGAGGTAGTTGGAGTAATAGTAGTAGTTGAAGTGACAGTTCTGGTCCACGGAGTAGTAATAGTAGTGATACCTGGAGTAGTTGGAGTCAATACTTCAACAGTAGTAGTACCACCTGATACAGTTGGAGTGATAGTAGTAGTTGAAGTTTGAGTTCCGGTCCACGGAGTAGTAATAGTAGTAATTCCAGCAGTTGGAGTTAATACTTCAACAGTAGTAGCACCACCTGATAAAGTTGGAGTGATAGTGGTAGTTGAAGTAACAGTTCCGGTCCATGGAGTGGTGATAGTAGTGATTCCACCAGTTGGAGTCAATATTTCAACAGTAGTCGTGCCACCCGATACAGTTGGAGTAATAGTAGTAGTTGAAGTATCAGTTCCGGTCCATGGAGTAGTAATAGTTGTGATTCCACCAGTTGGAGTTAATACTTCAACAGTAGTAGTACCACCTGAAGTTGATGGAGTAATGGTAGTAGTTGATGTTTGAGTTCCGGTCCATGAAGTCGTAATAGTGGTGATGTGACTTGGAGTCAAGACTTCAACAGTAGTAGTGGCATCAGAGTTAGTTGAAGTGATGGTTGTAGTTGAAGTAACAGTTCCGGTCCATGGAGTCGTAATAGTGGTGATGTGACTTGGAGTCAAAATTTCAACAGTAGTAGTTTCAGCTGAATCAGCTGGAATGATGGTTGTGGTTGAAGTATCAGTTCCACTCCATGGAGCAGTAATAGTAGTAATATGGCTTGGAGTCAATACCTCAATAGTAGTAGTTCCATCTGAAACATTTGGAGTAATAGTAGTTGTTGAAGTATCAGTTCCAGTCCATGGAGTAGTAATAGCTGTGATGTGACTTGGAGTCAAGACTTCGACAGTGGTAGTGTCATCAGAGTTAGTTGGAGTAATGGTAGTGGTTGAAGTATCACTTCCTGTCCATGTAGTAGTAATAGTGGTGATATGACTTGGAGTCAATACTTCTACAGTAGTAGTTCCAGTGGAATCAGTTGGAGTAATGGTAGTGGTTGAAGTATCAGTTCCGGTCCATGGAGTGGTAATAGTGGTGATGTGAATGGGAGTCAAGATTTCAACAGTAGTTGTTATACCATTTGAAGCAGACAAGGTAGTTGTAGATGTCACACTACCTGTCCATGGAAGTGTAATGGTGGTAATTGCAGAACAACCTTCATTTGAATTTTCGAAAGAGGATACATTTGTAAAGTCTGATATAACATTTCCACTTGGAGCAGTTATATTAAAATAAAGCCTACTCCATCCCGCGCAGCTTGTGTACACAATCAGTATTGGATAATAATATCCCTTCAGAAATTGCAATGTAGTTGTAGCTATACCATTTGTATAACCACCTGATGATTTCGCAGTTAGCGCTGTACGCATAGTATAGTTCCCGTCATTAGCAGACACATCTGTATTACAGCATTGGAATGCTTGAGGAGAACGAACTCGGATAAGTGCAATATCATCTACTTCCAATTTGAGTGTGTAAGTGCCTGTTTCAGAAGCATAAAAATAACCTGTGAGCTCCATTGTGAAGAATTGATTAACGTAAATATTGAATTTATTATTGTATACATAAAAACTCTTGTCTGCTTCGGCATCTTTCTCTGGTAAATCAAAACTAACATTAGTGACACCATATTGATAGCCTAATATGGTACTGTTCTTGAACCCATATTCCACATATGTGTCCTTTAGTTGCGTAAGTTCAGCTTCAGAAAAGTTATAATATACAACATTAAATCCTGGAGAGCCTGAGCTTTGTGGTAAACAACCAGCAGGTATTGAAGATACCTTAGCTCGACGAATTAATTCTATTTGATCAGAATTAGCTGTAATATCAGAGGTAGAAGTGCCAATCCTAAATAATCCTTCATCAATTTCATTTGAAAACACTTTAAAACAACCGGTCAATAAGAAAATAAGTAAGTAGAAGATTCTCATTTTAGCGACATTGGTTACAAGTAGAAGATGTAATCCACTTTTAGGAGAATAAATAGCTCTTTTATATTTGCAAAAGAACCATGGAATGACAGCAAGCTATTATGGTTAACTTTCTGTGAAGGAGTTTTTAACAAAAGTCAGCTGCAGAATACATGCATAATGTGCATTTCATTTAAAATTTCTGACCTATAACCCCATAGTGTTGCATTTTAAATTATTTTATATGAGCATCATCAATTCTTACGCAATTGCAAAAAATAATCGCATTGTGGTATGTTTCAAGAAATATGAATTATTTCGGTTTGGTTGTGCACTTTATCATCCATTAAGAAGTTCAGAGAACTAGCAATATTTTCAAATATTTGAAATTTTCTGTTGTGTTACTTGTATTTGATACTCGCATATGTAAGATGTACATATTTGACACTCTGACTTGAGAAAAGTGGCTCATATAAAGTAAGTATTGGAAATCTGCAAAAAGCAATTAAAAATCATCCGTTCAATAATTATCCAAATGCGTAATAACTTGAAACCTTTTCGGATTTGATCAGGAGAACATACAAATTACTGCCCACTTTAGTCTGCAAAAACAAATTAAAAATCATATGTTTAATAATTACCCTGATGCATAATAGCTTGTAACCTTTTTACAGCCTACTTTATCTTTTCAGTTGGTAGAAACGATGTGTGATTCCTTTAAAAATAAATGGAGTTGTCACACTTGAAGCTACAATGCTTGGGAAGTTTTTCAAGGTCTATTTCATTTTAAAAATCATAATATCCATAATATCTTAAATTATTTCTGTTATTCAATAATCTTTTATTAATTTGTTAAATTTGTAATCTCAAAAATTCTTGTGCATATTTTTGAGATTTGAATACAATTGTCTTGGTTAATATCCTTGGAATGAAAACAAGGATATTTAAAGTAGGTACTTAACACGAATTTGTGGTTAGAAGATTTTATTGTTTCTAAATGGTTTGAAAGTGGTGAATCTATTGTTATTCATGCACGTATCGCCTGTTCCCGATCGAGAATCATCATGCAGTATTGCTTGAGATTGGGAATTAATTATATTTTTATATTTTGTTGCTCCCTTAGTTTCAAATTGTCCAGAATAGGAAAATGAGGCAGTTTTCTGTTATTCATGCACATAAGCTATAAATTATACGCACAACTTTCTTACATCACCATCATGAAAAGTAATCACAAAGATGGAAGGAGACATTATACAATAAAATCCAAGGAAATTGATCTGATTTCTTTCAAACTACTTTTCAAATTCCGTATTCCTAATAACTTTCGGAAAGTTCCAAATGGTATCCATGCTTAAGATTATTATGCCTCAAACCAAATTCAATTCCTATAACCCATTCTACATAGAAATACGGCACATATGTAAATTCTGTTAAAGAGGGAAGGTGGTGTGTACTAAATGCATCTCAATCTATGCGTAATTTGTAATGTGTATCTTTTCAAATCTTTCCTTTTTGCCCCCTCTTGTGATTTATTAAAATGTTCTTTGTGCTATTATTCTACAAAATTTTTTAGCAAACTTGAATTCGAATTAGGGAGCGAGATTTTCAAAGTTGTACAGTAGTTGCCGTACCTCATGTGTATCATAGCTTGTTTTGAGAATGGTATACCAAGTGATAAAACCAAGATACTAGTTTGAACAATAATCAGAAATTAAAATACTCCTCTTTTCAAGAATAATACCACTCTTGAACAATTTATATAAAATATTTCATTAAAAAATATTACCCCTTCATACTTTGCACTATCAAAAGAATACGGAAGGAACACCAAATCTTATTCAAAATTTTGGAAGACGGATATTTGCACTTGAAGCTACAGTGCTTGGGAATTCTTTCAAGGTCTATTTCATTTTCAGAAACATCTCATACATTGCAATATTCTTCAATTGTTTTGTTATTCAATAATTGTTGCGTAATATTTCGGTTTGATTGAGCACTTCATTATCCATTAAGAAGTTTAGATGACTAGCAACATTTTCAAATATTTGAAACTCTCAGTTGTGTTAATTATATTTGATACTCCTATATGTAAGATGTACATATTTGACACTCTGACTTGAGTAAAGTGGCTCAATCTGAAAAAGAAATTAAAAATCATACGTTCAATAATATCCTGATGCGTAATAACTTGTAACCTTTTTACAGCCCACTTTATCCTTTCAATAGTAGAAATAAAATGTATTTTTTTGAATGTCTATTTCATTTTCAGAAACATAATATACATAATATTCTTAAATTGCTTTTGTTATTCAATAATCTTTTATTAATTTATTAAATTTGTAATCTCGGAAATTCTTGTGTATATATTTGAGATTTGAATACAATTGTCTTAATATCCTTGGAATGACAACAAGCTTATTCAAAGTATTAAATGAATTGGAAGTGGTGAATCTATTGTTATTCATGCACGTACCACCTGTGCCCAACAGAAAATCATCTTGCAGTATTGCTAGCTTCAAATTGTCCAATATAGGAAATGAGCCAACTTTCTGTTATTCATGCACATAAGCTATAAATTATATGCACAACTTTCTTACATAAGCATTATAAAAAGTAATCACAAAGATGGAAGAAGACAATATGAAATAAATCCAAGGAACTTTGGTCTGATTTTTTCCGAACTACTTTTCAAATTCCAGACTCCTAATATCTTTCGGAAAGTTCCAAATGGTATCCATGCTTAAGATTATTATGCCTCAAACCAAATTCAATTCCTATAACCCATTCTACATAGAAATACGGCACATGTGTAAATTCTGTTAAAGAGGGAAGGTGGTGTGTACTAAATGCATCTCAATCTATGCGTAATTTATATTTTGTAACTTTTCAAAACTCTCCTTTTTTGCCCCCTCTTGTGATTTATTAAAATGTTCTTTGTGCTATTATTCTTCGAAATTCTTTAGCAAACTTGAATTCGAATTAGGAAGCAAGATTTTCTAAGTTGTAAAGTAGTTGCTGCACCTCATATGTATCATAGCTTGTTTTGAGAATGGTATACCAAGTGATAAAACCAAGATAATAGTTTGAACAATAATCAGAAATTGAAATGCTCCTCTTTTCAAGAATAATACCACTTTTGAACAATTTCTATAAAATATTTCATTAAAAATATTACCCCTTCATACTTTGTAGTATCAAAAAAGTATGCAACGACCACCAAATCTTATTCAAAATTTTGAAAGACGGATATTTGCTCATAATAATCAATTTGGTGTAATGTAAGGCCACAGAGTGCTTAAATTATTTGCCCCATTGGAACCAGAATCAAGATCTAGAAGACTAAATTAAAAATCTTTCGATTGGTTAGAAACTATTTTAAAAAGTAGTAATTGCATGCTATTAAACGTCAACCAGAGGGGAAAGCACTCAATCCCTTCAAGTTTAAGGGAAAAAAGAAAACATTTCAAATCACATTTCTTTATTTAAATTATTATTGAATATTTCCACTAATTGACAGAAACGAGATTAAGATTATTTAGCACACGCATTATATGTTCAACTTTCAAGTTTTTGACTCCAGCATTAATGCCCGTAAGCAATGCAAAGCATGCAGTGTTTGTCGTTCAAAAAAGCTACAATGTTCAGTTTCGTCAGTTGATTATAATTCTGCTGACTGTGATAACTGTCAGAAAACTAAATTGAGGTGTGACTTGAAAATGAATCAGGAAGATCAATTTAATAAAACACACAAAGATAGCAATAAAGTTATGAAGCAGAATTATCAAATACATATCATGGAAAATGGATTAACAAAATCTCTGTCAATAAAAAAAATAATAAAAACAGGTTTGAAATAATAGATGAAACACCAAAACTAATATCTTATGATTCTTCTCAAGTATTGCATAAAAGAATTATAAAGAAGTCTAAGATTGGAGCAAAGAAAATGAAGCTTCCCAAAGTGAGAATCAGTAAAAATTCAAGTGGAGTATTTGAAAAGACTTTAGGACAATATTCTCTCCAAATATCAGATCAAGAATCAGATCAAGGACATAATGAAGCTCAGCAGCAAACTTCTTCTCTCAACACATCTCACACCTCAGGAGAACTTCTAACTTGTGAGGACAGAAATTATATTCAAACAAATACCTTTCAAATTTCCCCAATGATGACAACTTCATCAGTCAGTTCATTTCAAATCTCCTCTATATGCACAACCACGGCATCTAAAATCAAATCTCAATCATCAAAACTTCCCGCCTCAAGAAACAATCTAGGGATATCGCTGTCAGCTGAATGTAACTATCTATTCCAGACATATGACCAATTAAAGCAAAAAATAGTAATTCCTTTGCCAATAGAAGAAATTTTCAGTTAACAATCAAAAACAGTTCTAATATCGCCAGAGCAAAAACCAAAAAAGATGTGGGAAATGACTAAGTCTATTACGGTAGTGGCGAAAGTGAAACCAACTGTGAGATTGCCAAATGCAAGTGTAACAGAATCATCTCTGAAAGCGATGTCAAATAAGCAAGTAATGTCACTAAAGGAACTACCATCTATAATTCCTTCCATAATATCCTACGTTCCTTATTATCTCCAAGTTTCTGAAATCTTTCCTATATACCTCAAATGGAGCTATAATTTCAACTTAAGTGAAGATCTATTTAGTACCAATATAAAAAATTATCACACCCACTCCAAAGATCAGTTTCATTTTTTAAATTCAATTGATGCATTTAAATTAGAATTAAATGAATACATCACTAAAGAGTTAATCAAAATATATTTCTTCAAATTCAACAGTCTATTTCCAATTATCAATGAGGTCGAATTCTGGGGAAATTACAATGCTAAAATAGTACCAAATTTGATTACTTACAGTATAGTATTGTTATCCATAGGTGATAAGCTATCTGAAAAATTATTGGTTGAAAACAAGATCTTTAAATTATCAGACTATATCAATGAGTTAAGGAACTTCTGAGATAGGTTAGCATTAAAAATAAAGCTGCTATTACTAGCAATGCCACAACTAGGAGATAATAACATCTTCACCAAGTTTATCTGCCGTTTATTATTGCTTCTAAATTCTTGCTTCGATAATTATAAGAAAACTGCAAACAATATATCAAAATGTATCCATTACGGAATGGAATTAGGATTGAATGTGGGAGAATCATACAGGCATAATACTAATATAGCCCATGCAAATAACCTTCAACGCAACCAAAATTGGGAAACGACATGCAAGCCAATTTCAGCAAATGACAACAATGGTCATAATTTTAACTTTTATGATTCCTCTTTAACTAATTCAAAAGATCTATGGTGGATCTGTTACATCTTTGATCATTACATTTCTATTTTTCATTCCAAACCCTTTCTCATTAAAAAAGAAGATACAATAATAGAGTATCCCAGTAATATGCAACTAAGATTAATACTTGAGCTGGTCAAAGTATATGAGAGAAGGTTTAGGTATGAACCAATCACATCAAAAACATTTAGCCATGACCACAAGCTTGATCTTTGTTTTGAAGGTGGAAGATGTCCTGTTAATAATTATATCTCCTTTTCAACATCCACAGCAATAAAAGAGAAGAATATCACTAAAAGTAATATTAATCATGAAAACAAAACAGAAAATTCGGTTAATGTTACTGGTGATGAAATTCCAAGTGAAAAAAACCAAGTGAAATGACATTTTCCCAATTTATAATCGACGAGCTCAATATAAACAAAAAAGATTTTATTGATTTCAAGGATTTTAAGTGCTTGCTGCAAATATCATTATTCTCGTACCCAAAAAAAAAGACCTATTTAATACAACGAATTGATAATCTCCTGAAAATAATACTATTAAGCAAATACCCAAAATCCAACAATTGGATCACCTTAAGAATTAAAGGTAGCTCGAATCTTATTATGTATATCGAATATTTCATGAATTCTGATAAGAAGCACTTTATCAATTTACCTTGGATTCCTAAGATTTTATTAGTGGTTTTGAATATTTTACTGGATATTAAATCAAAGGAAGTTCCTCGATTTAAAGCAATAAATTGCTTAGAAGCTGAAATGAAGCGTTACATTGTTGTTATAGAAACATACTCCAAAAAATGGGGATCTATGAAAGAACAAATTGAAAAGTTGAAAGAATTAAGCGAACAATGAAAGGCTGTTAAAAAACGACATTCCAAACCAAATAAAAAATCAAATACGTACTAGATGCTTTCATAGAATACAGGTTTATTGATGTCTCAGAGTCCGAGTAATTATTACTCCCATACCTCTCTATTTCTTAAATTCGAAATCTTTCTTGAATTGAAAACTTATTTTTTTTCTTATGACAAGCAATGATCTGGCGCTGAAATTGTTCTTAAACATTTGCATATAATGACATAATTTAAGAAAGCATAAGGTAGGAAATTCTATTCTGTAAATAGGATTGTAATATGTTGCTGATATGTGATTTAATTAAAGCATAGTGCATGCTGTAATATCTTTATACAAGACTTTAGATTTTCTTTTTCAATATAACATAACCTGGGTTCTTACATTAGGGCATAGCTGCTTAAATTCATTAAGAAGTGGATTCTAATGTCTAGACTGCATACATCTCTTGTCAAAGGTAGCTCAAATATTTACTATGCGTGCACGACTCAAACAAAACCGCACTTGTGTTGACATATCCATGGACCGTCCGATTTCATAACTTACTCTCAGTCAATTACTTAGTTTGTTTAGCGGCCATTTGTTTGCTGTAGTTCTATTCCTATTATTGCCACCAAAGTCAATTTTTAAGGAATAAATTCTGTGGAACCTAAAATAAAGTTGATACAGAAAGTACTTTTAAATCTCAATTCCAATCTTATAAAATATCACGCAAACAAATGCCTCCATGTACTCAATGATCTGTGCTGCAAATTTAAGGCATCAATAATTTTTACACATGCAACTTTAATTCTTTCCACATAATTTCTTAATAATCTATGAAAAACATTTTCATGCTTGCGGAATATTAATTAAGCTTTGTTGATAGTTTGTAATATCAGGAATTTGAAAGATGGTTTGAAAATGAAAATGTACTGAATTGAATCGAATGTTTATTTCAAAGTTTCAATGTTGTAAACTAAATAACAATTTCAATTTGAGATTTTTCCTATGCGATTATCAATTTCAGCTATATAATAAACAAATAAACAGATATTAATGTGTATAATAAAAGGAATCTTCATTTAATTCCTTAAGTTGTTTTAAAGTACAAACATTACTTCTTCGGATTAAAGATTGCTAGTATCTAGTAGGGTTACAAATAGTCTACTTGTAAGATAGATTTTGTATTCAATTGCAAGAGTATTCTGTATATTTACTATTCTAAAACTGTCTTATCATTTAATTAAAAAATTGAAATTCAGCTGGCATACAGAGCAATACATATTCTAGACAAAAAAGGTAACCTTGAATGTACTATAATTATATAAAATGATTGGCTCATGCAGTAAAACAGTTTTAGATACTATAATTTGTAATAAAGCAAAATAAATATGACTTCCTTATAGACAGACGAAAAATATGATTTGATTTGAGCTCAATTCAATATAAAAATTAAGATATTTAGCATATGTAATCCAGACATCTAGCATAATTAATATGACTCTCCATGTACTATATGTCAGGTTTTAGGCACAACTCAAAAAAAAAGAGATCTAAGGAAGCCACAGATTTTGAACACCCTTCTAACACTAAAGTTTACGATATTAGCCAAAAATAAAATTTCTCTAAAGTACTGAGCATTAATTACCTAAAGGCCACATTTCTTTCTACCTATTGAAAAAATATAGTGGGCTGTTAAAGGTTCCAAGTTATTATGCATTAGGATAATTATTGAACGTATGATTTTTAATTTGTTGCAGATTTCCAAGGATTACTCTAGATAAGCCACTTCACTCAACCTACACCGTCAAGTATGTACATTTTACATATACGAGTATCAAATATTATTAACACAACTGAAAGTGTCAAATGTGTGCATCTGACATATACGAGAATCAAATATAATTAACACAACTGAAAGTTTCAAATATTTGAAAATGTCGTTACCTCTCTCAATTCTTTAATGAATATTAAAGTGCACGATCAAACCGAAATATTACGCAACAATTATTGAATAACAAAAACAATTGAAGAATATTGCAATGTATAAGATGTTTCTGAAAATGAAATAGACCTTGGAATAATTCCCAAGAATAGTAACTTCAAGTCTGACAACTTCATTTATTTTTTAAAGGAATTACACTTCATTTCTACTATTGAAAGATTAAAGTGGGCTGTAATTTGCATGTTCCTCTGATCAAATCCAAAAAGGTTACAAGTTATTACGCATTGGGATAATTATTGAACGTATGATTTTTAACTTCTTGCAGATTTCCAGCAATTACTCTAGATAAGCCACTTTACATACAAAATAAATAAATGAACCTAAATATCCCCGCACCTATGGTGAG
>JAKUBO010000107.1:0-14805 GCA_030566905.1 Chernovozyma aurita
TCAAAAGCAAACGTATATAAGAAATATAGAATAAAATTAGGATACAAATAATAGAATAAAGAAAATAAGAAAATTGAAAATAAAACAAAAAATCAGATATCAAAAATTGAAAATCGTAGGCACAAAGTGTGTGCCTATGAGTATTTGAGGAGATTAAACGAAAAAAGACATTGCAATCCAAATAAGGGAAGTGAAGGCTGCTTTGTGGATAGAACCTGAGGCTTCTCCCGAATACTCAGATATTGAAATTGAGGGGACATAACTGCTCGAAGAACCAAATTGATTACTGCTAGAAGAACCAGAGCCACTGGAGGAAACAGATTTATTCTCACTTGAGGAACCAGAACCACTAGAAGAACCAGAGTCATTAGAAGAACCAGATTGATTCCCACTAGAAGAACCAGAGCCATTAGAAGAACCAGAGCCATTAGAGGAACCAGATTGATTCCCACTTGAAGAACCAGAGCCACTAGAAGAACCAGAGCCACTGGAAGAACCAGAACCACTAGAAGAACCAGATTGATTACCGCTTGAGGAACCAGAACCATTAGAAGAGCCAGAGCCACTAGAAGAACCAGAACCATTAGGAGACCCAGAACCATTAGAAGTACCTGATTGATTACCACTAGAAGAACCAGAACCATTAGAAGAACCAAGAACATTAGAAGAACCTGATTGATTACCACTAGAAGAACCAGAACCATTAGAAGAACCAGATTGATTACTGTTTGAGGAACCAGAGCCATTAGAAGAACCAGAGCCATTAGAAGAACCAGATTGATTACCGCTTGAAGAACCAGAACTACTGGAAGAACCAGATTGATTACCGCTTGGAATTGGGCAATATGTAGTGTATGATGTGTAATCACTAGTAATTACTACGTAACCTGTTGAAATTGGTATTTTTGTACAAATTCCATGGGAACACGAAGTAACCGTCAAAACAGTTGTACGAACATCTGTTCTTATTACAGGAGTAGTTGGAGTCAATACTTCAACAGTAGTTATTCCACCAGACGTTGATGGAGTAATAGTAATAGTTGAAGAGACAGTACCAGTCCATGGAGTAGTGATAGTTGTCACACTTGGAGTCGTTGGAGTTAATACTTCAACAGTAGTAGTACCACCTGATGTTGATGGAGTAATAGTAATAGTTGAAGAGAAAGTTCCAGTCCATGGAGTAGTGATAGTTGTCACTCCTGGAGTAGTTGGAGTCAACACCTCAACAGTAGTTATTCCACCTGATGTTGATGGAGTAATGGTAATAGTTGAAGTGACGGTTCCAGTCCATGGAGTGGTGATAGTTGTCACAGCTGGAGTAGTTGGAGTCAATACTTCAACAGTAGTAGTACCACCTGATGTTGATGGAGTAATAGTAATAGTTGAAGAGAAGGTTCCTGTCCATGGAGTAGTGACAGTTGTCACACCTGGAGTAGTTGGAGTCAATACTTCAACAGTAGTTATTCCACCTGATGTTGATGGAGTAATAGTAATAGTTGAAGTGACAGTACCAGTCCATGGAGTAGTGATAGTTGTCACAACTGGAGTAGTTGGAGTCAATACTTCAACAGTAGTAGTACCACCTGTTACTGTTGGAGTAATAGTAATAGTTGAAGTTTGAGTACCAGTCCAAGGAGTAGTGATAGTTGTCACACCAGGAGTGGTTGGAGTCAATACTTCAACAGTAGTAGTTCCACCTGATGTTGATGGGGTAATAGTAATAGTTGAAGTAACAGTACCAGTCCATGGAGTGGTGATAGTTGTAATACCTGGAGTAGTTGGAGTCAATACCTCAACAGTAGTAGTACCACCTGATGTTGATGGAGTGATAGTAGTGGTTGAAGTAACAGATCCGGTCCATAGAGTGGTGATAGTTGTCACACCTGGAGTAGTTGGAGTCAACACTTCAACAGTAGTAGTACCACCTGATGTTGATGGGGTAATAGTAATAGTTGAAGTAACAGTTCCGGTCCATGGAGTAGTGGCAGTTGTCACGCCTGGAGTAGTTGGAGTCAATACTTCAACAGTAGTTATTCCACCTGATGTTGATGGAGTAATAGTAATAGTTGAAGAGAAAGTTCCAGTCCATGGAGTAGTGACAGTTGTCACACCTGGAGAAGTCGGAGTCAATACTTCAACAGTAGTTATTCCACCTGATGTTGATGGAGTAATAGTAGTAGTTGAAGTAACAGTTCCGGTCCAAGGAGTAGTGATAGTTCTCACACCTGGAGTAGTTGGAGTCAACACCTCAACAGTAGTAGTACCACCTGATGTTGATGGAGTAATGGTAGTAATTGAAGTGACGGTTCCGGTCCATGGAGTGGTGATAGTTGTCACACCAGGAGTAGCTGGAGTCAAAACTTCAACAGTAGTGGTACCACCTGATACAGTTGGAGTAATAGTAATAGTTGAAGTGACGGTTCCGGTCCATGGAGTAGTAATAGTAGTGATTCCACCACTTGGAGTTAATACTTCAACAGTAGTAGTACCACCTGATGTTGATGGAGTAATAGTAATAGTTGAAGTGACAGTTCCGGTCCAAGGAGTAGTGATAGTTCTCACACCTGGAGTAGTTGGAGTCAACACCTCAACAGTAGTAGTACCACCTGATGTTGATGGAGTAATAGTAATAGTTGAAGTGACAGTTCCGGTCCAAGGAGTAGTAATAGTAGTGATTCCATCACTTGGAGTTAATACTTCAACAGTAGTAGTACCACCTGATGTTGATGGAGTAATAGTAATAGTTGAAGTGACAGTTCCAGTCCAAGGAGTAGTGATAGTTGTCACACCTGGAGTAGTTGGAGTCAACACCTCAACAGTAGTAGTACCACCTGAAGTTGATGGAGTAATAGTAATAGTTGAAGTGACAGTTCCGGTCCAAGGAGTAGTGATAGTTGTGATTCCACCAGTTGGAGTCAATATTTCAACAGTAGTAGTACCACCAGAGGTAGTTGGAGTAATAGTAGTAGTTGAAGTAACAGTTCCAGTCCATGGAGTAGTAATAGTAGTGATTCCACCAGTTGGAGTCAATATTTCAACAGTAGTAGAACCATCGGAGTTAGTTGGAGTAATGGTGGTGGTTGAAGTATCAGTTCCAACCCACGGAGTAGTGATAGTAGTGATTCCACCAGTTGGAGTCAATATTTCAATAGTAGTAGTTCCACCAGAGGTAGTTGGAGTAATAGTAGTAGTTGAAGTGACAGTTCCAGTCCATGGAGTAGTAATAGTAGTAATACCTGGAGTAGTTGGAGTCAATATCTCAACAGTAGTAGTACCACCTGATGTTGATGGAGTAATAGTAGTAGTTGAAGTAACAGTTCCGGTCCATGGAGTAGTAATAGTAGTGATACCTGGAGTAGTTGGAGTCAATACCTCAACAGTAGTAGTACCACCTAATACAGTTGGGGTAATAGTAGTAGTTGAAGTATCAGTTCCAGTCCATGGAGTAGTAATAGTAGTGATTCCACCAGTTGGAGTCAATATTTCAATAGTAGTAGTTCCACCAGAGGTAGTTGGGGTAATAGTAATAGTTGAAGTAACAGTTCCAGTCCACGGAGTTGTAATAGTAGTGATACCTGAAGTAGTTGGAGTCAATACTTCAACAGTAGTCGTGCCACCAGAGGTTGTTGGAGTAATAGTAATAGTTGAAGTGACAGTTCCAGTCCATGGAGTAGTAATAGTAGTAATTCCACCAGTTGGAGTTAATACTTCAACAGTAGTAGTACCACCTGATTCAGTTGGAGTAATAGTAATAGTTGAAGTAACAGTACCAGTCCATGGAGTAGTGATAGTAGTAATACCTGGAGTAGTTGGAGTCAATACCTCAACAGTAGTAGTACCACCTGGAACAGTTGGAGTAATAGTAGTGGTAGAAGTAACAGTTCCCGTCCATGGAGTAGTGATAGTAGTGATTCCACCAGTCGGAGTTAATACCTCAACAGTAGTAGTTCCACCTGATACTGTTGGGGTGATAGTAGTAGTTGAAGTGACAGTTCCAGTCCATGGAATAGTAATAGTTGTGATACCTGGAGTAGTTGGAGTCAATACTTCAACAGTAGTCGTGCCACCAGAGGTTGTTGGAGTAATAGTAATAGTTGAAGTGACAGTTCCAGTCCATGGAGTAGTAATAGTAGTGATTCCACCAGTTGGAGTCAATACTTCAACAGTAGTAATACCACCTGATACAGTTGGATTAATGGTTGTAGTTGAAGTATCAGTTCCGGTCCATGGAGTAGTGATAGTGGTGATATGATTTGGAGTTAATACTTCGACAGTGGTAGTACCATCAGAGTTAGTTGGATTAATGGTTGTGGTTGAAGTATCAGTTCCGGTCCATGGAGTCGTAACGGTGGTCATGGGATATGGAGTCAAAATTTCGACAGTAGTAGTTCCACCTGAAACAGTTGGAGTAATAGTAGTTGTTGAAGTAACAGATCCGGTCCATGGAGTCGTAAGGGTGTTCATGGGATATGGAGTCAAGATCTCTACAGTAGTAGTTCCAACAGTGTTAGTGGGAGTGATGGTTGTGGTTGAAGTATCAGTTCCAGTCCAAGGACTAGTAATAGTGGTAATATAGCTTGGAGTCAAAACCTCGATAGTAGCAGTTCCATCTGAAACAGTTGGAGTAATAGTAGTTGTTGAAGTAATAGATCCGGTCCATGGAGTTGTAATGGTGGTGATGGGGTATGGAGTCAAGATTTCTACAGTAGTAGTTCCAACAGTGTTAGTGGGAGTGATGGTTGTAGTTGAAGTAATTGTTTCAATCCATGGTGTGGTGATTGTTACTACTGCTGGGCAATAGTCTTCTGTATCCTCAAAGCTATAAACGTTTGTAAAATCTGATATTACATTTCCACTTGGAGTAGTTACTGTGAGATCAAGAAGGCTTCTACCCCAGGCAGAATCTGCATAAACTATCAGAATAGGATAGAATTTGTTCTTCAGAAGGTATAACGTCAGTGCACCAGAACCATTTAAACCAGAGGCATAATGTGCAAATATATCATATTCTCCATTATTGGCAGAAACATTTGTATTGCAACATTCAAATGCTTGAGAGTCTCCAATTCGTATAAGTACAATATCGTCTACTCTCACTTTCACAAAGTAATAACCTGTTTCTGGAGCTAGAAAATACCCTTTGAGCTCAACCAAGAAATGAGCACCGTTTATAGCTTGACCGTATAATTTACCTGCAAAATACTCAAGTCCCTGTAGGCTATTATCATAAACTATATCAAAATTAATATTAGTGACACCATATGCATACGCTGTCAGAGAAAATTTTTTATATCCATATTCCGCGTAGGCCTCCATCTCCGAGTATTTGCCAGTTCCAGAAAAATTCCAAGGGTATGGATAAAATACAGCATTAAATCCTGTAGTGCCTGAGCTTTGTGGTAAACAACCAGCTGGTGTTGAAGATACTGAATCTCGACGGATTAATTCTATTTGATCTGAAGCACCTGTAATACCAGTGGTAGAAGTCCCAATCTTATTTGTGCCTCTTTCAATTTCGTTTGAAAATACCTTAAAAAAAGTTACTGCAAAGAAAATAAGTAAATAGAAGATTCTCATTTTGAGTGACATTGGTTACAAGTAGAAGATATAACCCACTTTTAGGAGAATAAATAGCTTTCTTATAATTGCAAAGGAACCCATGGAATGACAGCAAGCTATTATGGTTAACTTTCTTTGAGGGAGTTTTTAGCAAAGTCAACTGCAGAATACATGCATAATACGTATTTTATTTAAATTTTCTAACCAATAACCCTATAATGTTGCATTTCAAATTATTTTATATGAGAATCATCAATTCTTACGCAATTCCAAAAAATAATCGCATTGTGGTATGTTTTAAGAAATATGAGTTATTTCGGTTTGATTGTCCTCTTTATTATCCATTAAGAGGTTCAGAGAACTACCAATATTTTCAAATATTTGAAACTTTCAGTTGTGTTAATTATATTTGATACTCGTATATGTAAGATGTACATATTTGACACTCTGACTTGAGTAAAGTGGCTTATCTAGAGTAATTAAATTACAAATCATACGTTCAATAATTATACAAATCAGTTATAACTTGCAACCTTTTTACACACCACTTTAGTTTTTCAGTAGTAGAAAGGAAGTGTAATTCCTTTAAAAAGTAGATGAAGTTGTCTTACTTGAAGCTACAGTGCTTGGAAATTCTTTCAAGGTCTATTTAATTTTCAGAAACATCTCATGCATTGTAATATTCTTCAATTGTTTTTGTTATTCAATAATTGTTGCGTAATACTTCGGTTTGATTTTGCACTTTATTTTCCATTAAAAAGTTGAAAGAGGTAACAATATTTTCAAGTATTCGAAACTTTCAGTTGTGTTAATTATATTTGATACTCGTATAAGTAAGATGTACATATTTAACACTCTGGCATGAGTGAAGTGGTTTACATAAAGTAATTGATTGTTGGAAATCTGCAAGAAATTAAAAATCAAACGTTCAATAATTATCCAAATGCGTAGTAACTTGAAATCTTTTTGAATTTGATCAGAAGAACATGCAAATTACTGACCACTTTAGTCTGCTAAAAGAAATTAAAAATCATATGTTCAATAATTATCCTAATGGATAATATCTTGGAACCTTTTTACAGCCCACTTTATCTTTCCAGTACTAGAAAGAATGTGTGATTCCTCTAAAAATAAATGAAGTTGTCACACATGAAGCTACAATGCTTGGGAAGTTTTTCAAGGCCTATTTTTTCAGAAACATAGTATGCATTGTAATATTTTTCAAATGTTTTTGTTATTCAATGATCTTTTATTAACTTGTTAAATTTGTAATCTCGAAAATTCTTGGGTATATATTTGAGATTTGAATACAATTGTATTGGTTAATATCTTTGGTATGACAACAACCATATTCGAAGTACGTATTTAACACGAATTTGTAATTAAAAGATTTTATAGTTTCTAAATGGCTTGCAAGTGGTGAATCAAATGTTATTCATGCACGTATCGCCTGTGACCAATAAAAAATCTCTGTGCGGTATTGCTTGAGATTGGGAATTAATTATATTTTTGTATTTTGTTGCTCCTTTAGTTTCAAATTGTCCAAAATAGGAAAATGAGCCAGCTCTCTGTTATTCATGCACATAAGCTATAAATCATATGCACAACTTTCTTACATAAGCATTATGAACAGTAATCATGAAGATGGAAGAGGACATTATGAAATAAAATCCAAGGAACTTTGATCTGATTTTCTTCCAACTACTTTTAAAATTCCAGGTTCCTACCACTTTCGGAAAGTTTCAAATGGTATCCATGTTTAAGATTATTATGCCTCAAACTAAATTCAATTCCTATAACCCACATCACATAGAAATACGGTTCACGTGTGAATTCTGTTAAAGGGGGAAGGTGGGGTGTACTAAATGCATCTAAATCTATGCGTAATTTATTTTCTGTATCTTTTGAAAGCTCTCCTTTTCACCCCCTCTTGAGATTTATCAAATGTTTTTTGTGCTATTATTCTTCGAAATTCTTTAGCAATCTTGAATTCGAATTAGGGAGCGAGATTTTCAAAGTTGTACAGTAGTTGCTGCACCTCATATGTATCATAGTTTGTTTTGAGAATGGTATACCAAGTGATGAAACCAAGATACTAGTTTGAACAATAATCAGAAATTGAAATTCTCCTCTTTCAAGAATAATACCACTCTTGAACAATTTCGATAAAATATTTCATTAAAAAATATTACCCCTTCATACTTTGGACTATCAAATGAATGTTCAAGGACCACCAAATCTTATTCAAAATTTTGGAAGACGGATATTTGCACTTGAAGCTACAGTGCTTGGGAATTCTTTCAAAGTCTATTTCATTTTGAGAAGCATCTCATACATTGCAATATTCTTCAATTGTTTTGTTATTCAATAATTGTTGCGTAATATTTCCGTTTGAATGGGCACTTCATTATCTATTAAGAAGTTTAGATGACTAGCAATATTTTCAAATATTTGAAACTCTCAGTTGTGTTAATTATATTTGATGCTCGTATATGTAAGAAGTACATATTTGACACTTTGAATTGAGTGAGGTGGCTAATGTAGAGTGATTATAGGATATCTGCAACAAGAAATTAAGAAACATACGTTCAATAATTATCCTAATGCGTAATAACTTGTAACCTTTTTGGATTTGATCAAAAGAACATACAAATTGCTGCCCATTTTAGTTTGCAAAAAGAAATTAAAAATCATATCTTCAATAATTATCCTGATGCATAATATCTTTGACCCTTTTTACTGCCCACTTTATCCTTTCAATAGTTGAAATAAAGTGTAATTCCTTTAAAAAATAAATGAAGTTGTCAGACATGAAGCTACTATGCTTTGGAATTATTCCAAGATCTATTTAATTTTCAGAAACATCTTATATATTGCAATATTCTTCAATTGTTTTTATTACTCAATAATTGTTGTGAAACATTTCAATTTGGTCGTGAACTTTATTATCCATTAAAAAGTTGAAAGAGGTAACAATATTTTCAAGTATTCGAAACTTTCAGTTGTGTTAATTATATTTGATACTCGTATATGTAAGATGTAGATATCTGGCACTCTGACTTGAGTAAAGTGGCTCAATCTGGAAAAGAAATTAAAGATCATGCGCTCAATAATTATCCAAATGCGTAATAAATTGTAATCTTTTTGGATTTGATCAGAAGAGCATGTAAATTACAGCCTATTTTAGTCTGCGAAAAGAAATTAATAATCATACGTTCAATAATTTTCCCGACGCATAATAACTTGAAACCTTTTTACAGCCCACTTTATCCTTTCAATAGTTGAAATAAAGTGTAATTCCTTTAAAAAATAAATGAAGTTGTCAGACTTGAAGCTACTATGCTTTGGAATTTTTTCGAGGTCTATTTCATTTTCAGAAACATAACATGAATTGTAATATTCTTCAATTGTTTTTGTTATTCAATAATCTTTTTTTAATTTGTTAAATTTGCAATCTCGAAAATTCTTGGGTATATTTTTGAGATTTGAATACAATTGTCTTGGTTAATATCTTTGGTATGACAACAACTATATTCAAAGTATGTATTCAGCACGAATTTGTAGTTAAAAGATTTTTTAGCTTCTAAGTGGCTTGCAAGTGGTGAACCAAATGTTATTCATGCACGTATCGCCTGTACCCAATAGAAAATCATCGTGCAATATTGCTTGAGATTGAGAATTAATTATATTTTTATATTTTGTTGCTCCTTTAGTTTCAAATTGTCCAAAATAGGAAAATAAGCCAGCTTTCTGTTATTCATGCACATAAGCTATAAATTATATGCACAACTTTCTTACATAAGCAGTATGAAAAGTAATCACGAAGATGGAAGGAGACATTATGCAATAAAATCTAAGGACATTGATCTGATTTCTTTCTAATTACTTTTCAAATTCCACATACTCAATGACTTTCGGAAAGTTCCAAATGGTATCCATGTTTAAGATTATTATGCCACAAACTAAATTCAATTCCTATAACCCACACCACATAGAAATATGGCTCAATCTATGACGAAATTTATATTTTGTATCTTTTGAAAGCTCTCCTTTTTTGTCCCTTCTTGTAATTTATCAAATATTTTTTGTGCTGTTATTCTTCGAAATTATTTAGTAATCTTGAATTCAAATTAGGGAGCAAGATTTTCAAAGTCTTACATTAGCTGCTGCACCTCATGTGTATCGTAGTTTGTTTTGAAATTGGTATACCAAGTGATGAAACCAAGATACTAGTTTGAACAATAATCAGAAATTAAAATTCTCCTCTCTTCAAGATTAATACCACTTTTGAACAATTCCTATAAAATATTTCATTAAAAAATATTACCCCTTCATACTTTGGACTATCAAATGAATATCCAAGTACCACCAAATCTTATTCAAAATTTTGGAAGACGGATATTTGCTCATAATAATCAATCCGGGGTAATGCAAGGTCACGGAGAGCTTAAATTATTTGTCCAATTGGAAACAGAATCAAAATCTAGAAGACTTAATTAAAAATCTTTCGATTGGTTAGAAAATATTTTAAAAAGTAGTAGTTGCATGCTTTTGAACGTCATCTAGAGGTGAAAGCTCTCAACCCCTTGAAGTTTAAAGGGAAAAGGAAAGCACTTCAAATCACATTTCTTTGTTGAAACTATTATTGAATATTTCCACTAATTGAAAGAAACGAGACTAAGATTATTTAGCACATGCATTATATGTTCAACTTTCAAATTTTTGACTCCAGCATTAAAACCCGTAAGCAATGTAAATCATGCAGCTTTTGCCGTTCAAAAAGACTACAATTTTCAATTTCGTCAGATAATTATATTTCTGCTGACTGTAATAACTGTCAGAAGACTAAATTGAGGTGTGACTTGAAAATAAATCAGGAAGATCAATTAAATAAAGAATTGAAAAATAGCAATAAAGTTATGATGCAGAATTATCAAATAGGTATCATGGGGAATGGATTAGCAAAATCTCTGTCGATGAATGAAAATAATAAAAACAGGTTTGAAATAATAGACGAAACGCCAAAACTAATATCTTACAATTCTTCTCAAGTATTGCATAAAAGAATTATAAAGAAGTCTAAGATTAAAACAAAGAAAATGATGCATCCCAAAGTAAAAATCAGTAAACACTCAAGTGGAGTATCTGAAAAGACCTTTTGACAATATTCTTTCCAAATATCAGATCAAGAATCTGATCGAGGTCATAATGAAGCTGAGCAACAAGCTTCTTCTTTCAACACATCTCATACCTCTGGAGAACTTCTAACTTGCAAGGACAGAAATTATATTCAAACAAATATCTTTCAAATTCTCCCAAAGATGACAACTTCACCTGTCAATTCATCTCAAATCTCCCCAATATGCACAGCCACGGCATCTAAGATCACATCTCAATCATCAAAGCTTCCTGCTTCAAGAAGCAATCTAGGGATATCACTTCCAGCTGAATGTAACTATCTATCCCAGAAATATGACCAATTAAAGCAAAAAATAGTAATACCCTTTCCAATAGAAGACATCTTCAAAGAAAAATCAAAAACAATCCTAATATCGCCAGAAAAAGAAGCAAAAAAGATGTGGAAGATAACTAAGCCTATTAAGGCGGTGGAAAAAGTGAAACCAACTATGAGATTGCCAAATGCAAGTGTAACAGGATCATCTCTGAAAGTGACATCAAATAAGCAAGTAATGACACTAAAGGAGTTACCCTCTATAATTCCTTCCATAATTTCCTACGTTCCTTATTATCTCCAAATTTCTGAAATCATTCCAATATACCTCAAATGGAGCTATGATTTCAACTTAAGTAAAGATCTATTCAGAGCCAATATAAAAAATCATCATATCCACCCCAAGGATCAGTTTAATTTTTTAATTTCAATTGATGCATTTAAATTAGAATTAAGTGAATACATCATTAAAGAGTTAATCAAAATATATTTCTTCAAATTCAACAGCATATTTCCAATTATTAATGAGGTTGAATTCTGGGAAAATTACAATGCTAAAATAGTACCAAATTTGATTACTTACAGCATATTATTGTTATCCATAGGTGATAAGCTAGCTAAAAAATTATTGATTGAAAACAAGATCTTTAAATTATCTGACAATCGCAATGACTTAAGGAACTTCTGTAATAGGTTAACATTAAAAATAAAGCTGCTATTGCTAGCAATGCCACAACTAGGAGATAATAACGTCTTCACCAAGTTTATCTGCCGTTTGTTATTGCTTCTAAATTCTTGCTTCGATAATTATAAGAAAGCTGCAAACAATATATCAAAATGTATCCATTACGGAATGGAATTAGAATTGAATGTGGGAAAATATACACTCATAGTACTAATATAGCCCATGAAAATAACCTTCAACACAACCAAAATTGGGAAACGACATGCAGGTCAATATCAGCAAATGACAACAATGGCCATAATTTTAACTCTTATGATTCCACTTTATCTTATTCAAAAGATCTATGGTGGATCTGTTACATTTTTGATCGTTACATTTCTGTAATTCATTTCAAACCCTTTCTCATTAAAAAAGAAGATACAATAATAGAGTCACCTAGTAATATGCAACTAAGATTAATACTTGAGCTGGTCAAAGTATATGAGAGAAGCTTTAGGTATGAACCAATCACATCAAAAACATTTAGCCATGATCACAAGCTTGTTCTTTGTTGTGAATGTGGAAGATGTCCTGTTAATAACTGTATCTCCTTTTCAACATCCACAACAATAAACGAGAAGAATATCACTAAAAGAAATATTAATCATGAAAACAAAACAGAAAATTCGGTTAATGTTACTGGTGATGAAATTCTTCGTAAAAAAAATCCAAGTGAAATGACATTTTCCCAATTTATAATCAACGAGCTCAATATAAACAAAAAGATTTTATTGATTTCAAGGATTTTAAGTGCTTGCTGCAAATATCATTATTCTCGTACACAAAAAAATGACATATTTAATACAACGAATTGATAATCTACTAAAAATAATACTATTAACCAAATACCAAAATTCAACTATTGGATCAGCTTAATAATAAAAGGTAGCTCGAATCTTACTATGTATATTGAATATTTCATGAATTCTGATAAGAAGCACTTTATCAATTTACCTTGGATTCCTAAGATTTTATTGGTGGTTTTGAATATTTTGGTGGACATTAAATCAAAGGAAGTTCCTCGATTTAAAACAATGAATTGCTTAGAATCTGAAATGAAGCGTTACATTGTTGTTAAGGAAGCCTTTTCCAAAAAATGAGGATCTATGAAAGAACAAATTGAAAAGTTGAAGGAATTAAGCGAGCAGTGAAAAGTTGTTAAAAAACGACATTCCAAACCAAATAAAAAATCAAATATAATAAACAAATAAACAAATAATATTCAGTATAATGAAATGAATCTTCATCTAATTCTCTAAGTTGTTTTAAAGTTCAAATGCAAATTAAAGATTGGTAGTATCTACCAGGGTTACAAATAATCTACTTGTAAGATAGATTTTGTATTCAATTGCAAGAGTATTCTGTATATTTACTATTTTGAAACTGTCTTATCACTCAATTAAAAAACTGAAATCCAGCTGGCATATAGAGCAATATATAATCTAGACGAAAAAGGTAACCTTGAATGTACTATAATTATATAGAATGATTGGCTCATTCAGTAAAAAAGTTTGAGATACTTTAATTTGTAATAGAAGCAAAATAATTATGACCTCCTTATACACAGACGAAAAATATGATTTGATTTGAGCTCAATTTAATATATAAATTGAGATCTAAGCAAGAGTCACATATTTTTAACACCCTTCTACCACTAAAGTTTACGATTTTAGCCAAAACTTAAATTTCCTTGAGTGCTAAGCACTAATTACATGAAGGTCAGATTTCTTACAGTATAAAAACTAAAAAGTTTTCATTTTACAAAACATCACACATTTCTTTCTACCTATTGAAAAGATAAACTGGCCTGTAAAAGGTTCCAAGTTATTAACAATTAGGATAAATATTGAACGTTTGATTTTTAATTTCTAGCAGATTTCCAAGAATTACTCTAGATAAGCCACTTTACTCAAGCTACATTGTCAAATATGTACATCTTACATATACGGGGATCAAATATAATTAACACAACTGAGAGTTTCAAATATTTGAAAATATCGCTACTTCTCTCAACTTTTTAATGGATAATGAAGTGCACGATCAAACTGAAATATTACGCAACAATTATTGAATAACAAAACAATTGAATAATATTACAATGTATACGATGTTTCTGAAAATGAAATAGACCTTGGAGCAATTCCCAATAATAGTAACTTCAAGCCTGACAATTTCATTTATTGTTTGAGAAACCCACACAATCCTTTCCATTATTGAAAGACTAAAGTGGGCATTAAGACAGTAATATGCATGTTCCTCTGATCAAATTCAAAAGGATTACAAGCTATTACGCATTAGGATAATTATTGAACGTATCATTTTTAAATTCTTTTAAAATAAAATTTCTCTTAAGCACTTACCTATAGGCCAGATATCTGAAGACTTTTTAATTTTTATGACGAAGTGCACATAAAGTCCTATGAAGCTATGTCGTGCTTAGACCAACTTTTGCTAATGCATCGCATTGCCCGCACGAATTTCAATAAGTTCTCAGATAAGACAAACTGAAATCGCTTGTTACAAATTTACTTTTTAACTTCTATATTGTTGAGAGTCTGTAAACATTCATTGCAAGCAGGACAGACTTATTTAATATTTCGATATCATTTCTACGTTTGCATATTTCCCTATACTTATCTAAAAGTTGTTCTATAGATTGTACAAGAAGAGAACATGTAACTTACAGAAAAATTAAATTTCATTCTTAGTAAGCTTGTCAGCTAATTTAGGCTATAAAAATTACTTTGGTAAACAAAATCTGGGTCTTTATTTCTTTTATTTCAAATCAGCTTGCCAAGAAATTTTGTTTGTTAAAATATGTTTACCACTTCTATACCTTCAGCAATAAATATATTAAGATGATCAATAATGCAAGAAGGATTGAGAAAAGATAAATAAAAAATGAATAAATTACAAAAATGTAAATATTTATATTGCCTGACTTGCATTGGGAAGTCACTAAGAGAGATGGTTGGACACAGAATAGTTGTAAGTATTTTCTCTCACACTACAAGCAAATTGATTACAATTTGCTGGCTATGCACTCTTGGTACCGAATATAAATAATAAA
>JAKUBO010000108.1:0-14753 GCA_030566905.1 Chernovozyma aurita
TAATATGTGAAAAATAGGAAAGTTAGTAAAATCTGAGGTGGTTACACTAATGAGATAGGCAAATATTTTTTTGGAAAAGAGTTCTCCTTTCTTATTAATATTGGAAGCTCTATTGCATCTATCGAGTGTCTTCATTACAGTGCCATAATTGGCTTTAAGTTGTGTACTGATGGCATATTTATGTTCTGTCATAGGACCAATATTAGAGTAATAAGCGGTATCATCGACTTGACTATTAATTTGGGAGATATTCCATTTCAAATCTATAATGGCTAAACCGAGATTTTTATTAGACGGCTTATTAAGGACATTGGGTTGTTTTTGAAATTCTTTGATTTCATCAATGGCTCTCATTCTAATATTCCTTTTTCCAGTTTTAGGAGCATTCTTTTCAAAGTCCGCAACGAGTGCTGAGATTGGAGTTAGAATGAGGTCAAATAGATGTTGGTATAGAGGTTGATTCCAATTAGACTTTAATTTGAATTTGAAATCAACTGAGGCTTTTTGATTAGTAGTGAGAGAGTCTCAAAAATAATTAAATAACTGGAGATCACGTGATGATATATTAGGACTTATAGTGAGACAGTTTATGTAATTTACCATTATTAGTTTCCTCAATGAGGGTTCGTAGAAGAACTATGTTCTTCTGGGATGGTGATTCCCTTGGCAAGCCTTTCCTTTTTCGCCTGGATTTCATACCAGCAGATTTTGTCCATTTTCTACGTTGTGATTGGTGTTGTTTGTTTTTGTAGAATTTTTGGAGTTGTTTCTGAATGTGGAAGTTTTATGGAAAGTGTGGGAGTTCAATTGTGAAGATTTCGTATTATTGTTAAGATTTAGCTTTTGAAGTACTTGGTTAAGATCCTTTCTCATTTGGATCATTTTATCTAAAGAATTACTTGTCGCTGCGTTGATAATATCGTGAATCATTTCAACATCGTTAGATTTTGCGTGTTTATGAATTTGAGGTACAAAGCATTACTTTTTGTCAATTTTGCATGATCTATTTCTTCAAGTAAGATGAATTTTGAAACCAAAAGACCTCCATTTTATCAACTTCATCTCGTTCTTCAGTGATTTTCTTCCAAAAATATATGAAAAATTATAAAATAACAATTATTCCAAGTTATGCTGCAAAATGATCCTTTCCGTTTGATTTTCAGCTCACCACTTGAGAATAACGACTGGGTCAATTGATAAGACCTAATACGAAATGATTATGTCTAAATCAAATGCTGTATATGCAGTATATTACAATAAGTAAATTTTGTGAAGTATGAATCCCTATGAATTGAAGTTACGATCTTAAGTTTCGCAGATTTGGTAGACTACAGATCGCACAAAATTTGATAGCACCATTCGGAGGCTCATAATCAGTAAATAGATGAATACGGTCAAAATTTATGGAAGTGAATAGTTTAGAGTTTCAGAGCCCAAATTGAAGCAAGATATTTTTTAAGTTGTAAGTTCACGTATGGGAGTAATTGCAAATCTGCTCTTACAATTTAAATTGAAGTTCTATAATTTCTTTTACTAGAATTGAGTGTGTTCGTACTGAAGAGTGGCTTATGATTCCAAATCTATGCTGATACGTCGTGCAGCAACCAATAAGTGACAATTTAAACCTCTATTGGCCAGACGTATATTAGTCAATGTATTTTGGAAGACTGTTTTAAGAGAATCGACAGCAATGTCAAGATATCGTTGCAGTTCTTTAGATTGGTGCTTCTTTAGAAGGTACTGCTGTTATTATCCAGAAAATTTTATGTTATGAGTAAGAACTTATAGAGAAGAAATTTAAGTTGTTAGTCTTACCTGAAACAACATTTGGTGGATCCAAAGGGTGCTGACTTTGGTAATTACCTGGGATATAGATTTAAATCTGGACATGAAGAATATTCAAGATATTTCAAACAAGAAATCACATTGTCTGGTCCAGAAATTACTATTCTTGAAGTATTTAGTAGGAGAACAAATGCAGTGATAGCTGTTAAAGTAATTGAAAAGGATGGTTCTACATTGTACTGCACGTTAGTTTATATTGATCCAAAATTAGGCTTCATTGGAAAGAATAGAAAATTGCTTCTCACTGCAAGTGAAAGGTTGATTAAGGGTTAAGGTGATGGGTCAACTTTATTTATAACTAAGTTAGGAAATTTGGAAACAATTGGAGGTGCTATTTGTTGGGAGAACTACATGCCTTTACTTAGAGCTTCAATCTATGCTAAAAATTTGAACCTCTATGTAGCACCAACTGTTAATGACAGAGATGGGTCACAGTAATTTATTAGAATTAATGGAACTGAAGGACATCTATTTGCCATTTCTGCTGTTTCTTTACTACCTACAGCTAAAGAAACTGGTTGGGAGTTACCTGGAGGGATGAGAACAAAATCCTATTAATTGTGGATCAGTAATTGTCTGCTCATATGAGGATGTTACTGCAGGTTTGTTACGAGGTAAGAAAGGCTCATTGTTGGCAGAAACTGATTTAGAGACGATTGTCGAAGCCACATATTATATTGATGTGAATGAGCACTACTCTAGAGGGATGTTTTTGAATTAAGAGTCGATGAACGAGCCAATTATGGAATCATATTTCAGAGATGAAACCACCCATTATTGAAGATTGAATTCATAACATATCTTTAATGAGTCCTGTATATCTTGTAATAATATATGGTGAATTTCTTAGCAAAGTCTTTTTTTTTGTTTATTTGCATTAGGTAGCTTAATACAGTTGGATTTCTTGTTCAAAGTGGCACAGTTCTACCGAATTCCCCAATTACTGAGTTTCAAACCAATTTAGCTGTAAAAGTTTTGATTTGAGGATTGAATTTTTTTCTTCAAATTGGCCTTTGCAGTGAAGCTCTTATTGCAGCTACGTTTGATGCACAGGCTTATGTTGGAGACATATACTAAGTAAGTGTGTTTTGATGTACAAGTCTGGGCATGCTAGTTTTTTCGTTCAGCCATTTGCGATACGTTCGCTGATTAGTTAGATATCATGAAATTAAATTTTGAACAATCTCGAAATTATGGTACATATTTAGCATAGTAAGATTTTCAGCTCGTAATTCAGATGGATACTTACTAACAATCTTTGATACAAATTGTAGGCTCTGACAAAGTAGAGAAAATTTCTCAAACGTAGTCAATAAATTTATTAACCAGAAAGGCTGAATAGATATTAGTCGCATCTTAAAAGGTTGGGTTACTTCAATAGGGATCTGTGTATGTATCATTCGTGGGCAGCATCTTGTATATATTCCGGTGTAGATGTTCAAGTTGTAATCAATTACTGTTCTGATTCGTATAAGCCCATGATCGAGTATTCTTCCAAAAATTCAAGCTTGTCAATTCTTTGTCATAATTCCATAAACTTAATAATGTGATTAATTTTTTCTAAAATCCTCTTTAGCATAAACTCTGTTTATTATTTATATTCTGTACCAAGAGAGCATAGTCAGTAAACTGTAATTAGTTTACTTGTAGTGTGAGAGAAAATACTTACAACTGTTCTGTGTCCAACTATCTCTTTTAGTGACCTCGTAATGCAAGTGAGGCAATATAAACATTTATATTTTTGTAATTATTCATTTTTTATCTATCTTCTTTCAATCCTTCTGGCATTATTGATCATCTGAATATATTTAATATTGCAGGTATAGAAGTGGGAAAGATATTTTAACAAACAAATTTTTTTGGCAAGCTGATTTGAAATAAAAGGAATAAAGACCCAGATTTTGTTTACCAAAGTAAGTTTTATTGCCTAAATTAGTTGATAAGCTTGCTAAGAATGAAATTTAATTTTTTCAGTAAGTTGCATGTTCTCTTCTTGTACAATCTATAGAATAACATTTAGATAAGTATAGGGAAATGTGCAAAGGTAGAAATGATATCGAAATACTAAATAATTCTGTTTCTGCTTGCAATTAATGTTTACAGACTCTCCACAATATAAAATTTAAAAAGTAAATTTGTAACAAGCGATTTCAGTTCGCCTTATCTGAGAACTTATTGAAATTCGTGCGGACAATGTGATGCAATAGCCAAAGTTAGTCGAAGCACGACTTGGCTTCATAGGACTTTGTGTGCATTTCGTCACAAAAAGTTAAATTTTGTGACGAAAAATTAAAAAGTTTTCATACTGTAAGAAATCAGGCCTTTAGGTAAGTGCTTAAGAGAAATTTTATTTTGGTTAACAGTCTGCAAAAAGAAATTAAAAATCATACGTTCAATAATTATCCTAATGCGTAATAACTTATAACCTTTTTGAATTTGATCAGAGGAACATGCAAATTGCTGTCCACTTTAGTCTTTCAATAGTGGAAAGGATTGTGAGGGGTTTTTCAAAGAATAAATGAAGTTGTCAGCCTTGAAATTACTATTCTTGGGAATTGTTCCAAGGTCTATTTCATTTTCAGAAACATCATACATATTGCAATATTCTTCAATTGTTTTGTTATTCAATAATTGTTGCGTAATATTTCGGTTTGATTGAGTACTTTATTATCCATTAAAAAGCTGAGAGAAGTAGCGATATTTTCAAATATTTGAAACTCTCAGTTGTGTTAATTATATTTGATACTCATATATTTAAGATGTACATATTTGACGGTATGGGTTGAGTGAAGTGGCTTATCTGGAGTAATTCTAGAAAATATGCAAGAAATTAAAAATCATACGTTCAATAATTATCCTAATGCATAATAACTTGGAACCTTTAACAGCCCACTTTATTTTTTCAATAGGTAGAAAGAAATGTGTGACTTTTTGTGACATGAAAACTAAAAAGTTTTCATACTGTAAGAAATCTGGCCTTCAGATAATTAGTACTTAGTACTTAAGAGAAATTTTATTTTTGGCTAATATCGTAAACTTTAGTGTTAGAAGGGTGTTCAAAATCTGAGACTCTTACTTGAATCTCAATTTTTTTGAGTTGTGCTAAAAACCTGAGACTCTTACTTGAATCTCAATTTTTTTGAGTTGTGCTTAAAACCTGATATATAGCACATGGAGAATCATATTAAATATGCTAGATATCTGGATTAAATATGATAAATATCTTAATTTATATTTTAAATTGAGCTCAAATCAAATCATTTTTTTCGTCTGTGTATAAGGAGGTCATATTTATTTTGCTTTTACTACTAATTAAAGTATCTCAAACTGTTTTACTGCATGGCCCAATCACTTTATATAATTATAGAACATTCAAGGTTACATTTTTCGTCTAGAATATATGCTGCTCTATATGCCAGCAGAATTTCAATTTTTTAATTGAATGATAAGACAGTTTCAGAATAGTAAATATACAGAATACTCTTGCAATTGAATACAAAATGTATCTTACAAGTATACTATTTGTAAGATACTAGCAATATTTAATCTGCGTTTGTACTTTAAAACAACTTAGAGAATTATATGAAGATTCTTTTTATTAAACATAATATTATCTGTTTATTTGTTTACCATATAGCTGAGATCAACAATAGCATAGGAAAAATCTGAAATTGAGATTGTTATTCAGTTTACAACATTACAACTTTGAAATAAACATTCGATTCAATTCAGTACATTTTCATTTTCAAACCATCTTTAAAATTACTGATACTACAAAGTATCAACGAAGCTTAATTAATATTCCCCAAGCATGCAAATGTTTTGCATAGAGAAATTATTTGTATAGAATTAAAGTTGCATGCGTCAAAATTATTGATGCCTTAAATTTGCAGCACAGATCATTGAATAAATGGAGGCTTTTGTTTGAGTAATATTTTATAAGATTAGAATTGAGATTTAAAAGTACTATCTATATCAACTTTATTTTAAGTTCCACAGTATTTACTCATTAAAAAACAACTTTGGTTGGAATAATAGGAATAGAGCTACAGTAAACAAACTAAGCAATTGACTGAGACCAAGTTATGAAATTGGACGGTCCATTGATAGGTCAAGACAAAGTGCGGTTTCGGTTCAGTCGGGCACGCGTAGTAAATATTTGAGCTACCTTTGACAATAATGTATGCAGTTTAGACATTAGAATCCACTTCTTAATGAATTTAAGCAGCTATGGCAGATCGATATATTGTTATTCTTGAATTACCTCTAATTTACAGACATATATCGTTGTAAAATCTTTTTGCTGAATAATATCCTTGTTCAAAATATTAGATTGTTTGATTTCAATTACTACAACACTAGAGCCATAGTTTTGTCTATTCTTAGTAGCTGATATGTTGAGTAAATAGACTCGTCAAAATCAAAAATTAGCCCCAATGTAAGAACCTAGGTTAAGTTATATTGAGAAACAAAATCTAAAGTCTTGTATAAAGATATTACAGCATGTGCTATGCTTTAACGAGATCATATATTAGTATCATATTACAATCCTTTTCACAGAATTGGATTTCCTACCTTATGCTTTCTTAAATTATGTCATGATATGCAAATGTTTAAGAACAATTTCAGGGCCAGATCATTGCTTGTCATAAGAGGAAAATATAAGTTTTCAATTCCAGAAAGATTTCGAATTTAGGAATTAGAGAGGTATGGGAGTTATAATTACTCGGACTCTGAGCGATCAATAAACCTGTATTTTATGAGAGCATTGAGTGCATATTTGATTTTTTATTTGGTTTGGAATGTCATTTTTTAACAGCTTTTCATTGCTCGCTTAATTCTTTCAACTTTTCAATGTGTTCTTTTATAGATCCCCATTTTTTGGAATAAGTTTCCATAACAACAATGTAACGCTTCATTTCAGCTTCTAAGCAATCTACTGTTTTAAATCGAGGAACTTCCTTTGATTTAATGTCCAGTAAAATATTCAAAACTACTAATAAAATCTTAGGAATCCAAGGTAAATTGACAAAGTGCTTCTTATCAGAATTCAAGAAATATTCAATATACATAATAAGATTCGAGCTACCTTTTATTATTAAGCTGATCCAATTGTTGAATTTATGGTATTTGGTTAATAGTATTATTTTCAGGAGATTATCAATTCGTTGTATTAAATATGTCATTTTTTTTAGGTACGAGAATAATGATATTTGCAGCAAGTACTTAAAATCCTTGAAATCAATAAAAAAAATTTCGTTTATATTGAGCTCGTTGATTATAAATTGGGAAAATATCATTTCACTTGGATTTTTTTCACGAAGAATTTTATCACCAGTAACATTAACCGAATTTTCTGTTTTGTTTTCATGATTAATATTACTATTAGTGATATTCTTCTTGTTTATTGCTGTGGGTGTTGAAAAGGAGATACAATTATTAACTGGACATCTTCCACATTCACAACAAAGATCAAGCTCGTGGTAATGGCTAAATGTTTTTGATGTGATTGGTTCATACCTAAAGCTTCTCTTATATACTTTGACCAGCTCAAGTATTTAGAAGCAATAGTAAGCGGCATACAAACTTGGTGAAGATGTTATTATCTCCTAGTTGTGGCATTGCTAATAATAGCAGCTTTATTTTTAATGCTAACCTATCACAGAACTTCCTTAACTCATTGCTGTAGTCTGATAATTTAAAGATTTTGTTTTCAACCAATGATTTTTCAGATAGTTTATCACCTATGGATAACAATACTATAGTGTAAGTGATCAAATTTGGCACTATTTTGGCATTGTAATTTTCCCAGAATTCGATCTCATTGATAATTGGAAATAGGCTATTGAATTTGAGGAAATATATTTTGATTAACTCTTTAGTGATGTATTCATTTAATTCTAATTTAAATGCATCAATTGAAATTAAAAAATGAAACTGATCTTTGGAATGAGTGTGATTATTTTTTACATTGGCACTAAATAGATCTTCACTTAAGTTGAAATCATAGCTCCATTTGAGGTATATTGGAATTATTTCAGAAACTTGAAGATGATATGGAACGAAGGATATTATGGAAGTAATTATAGAGGGTAGCTCCTTTAGTGACATCTCTTGCTTATTTGATGTCGCTTTCAGAGATGATCCTGTTACACTTGCATTTGGCAATCTCACACATGGTTTCACTTTAGCCACTGCTTTAATAGGCTTAGTTACCTTCCACATCTTTTTTGGTTCTTGTTCTGGTGATATTAGGATTGTCTGTGATTTTTCTTTGAAAAATTCTTCTTTGAAAATTTCTTCTATTGGAAAAGGCATTACTATTTTTTGCTTTAATTGGTCATATGTCTGGTATAGATAGTTACATTCAGCTGACAGCGATATCCCTAGATTTCTTTTTGAAGAGGGAAGTTTTGATGATTGAGATTTGATTTTAGATCCCGTGGCTGTGCATATTGAGGAGATTTGAGATGAATTTACTGGTGAAGTTGTCATCATTGGGGAAATTTGAAAGGTATTTGTTTGAATGTAATTTCTGTCCTGGCAAGTTAGAAGTTCTACAGAGGTGTGAGATGTGTTGAAAGAAGAAGTTTGCTGAGTTTCATTATGTCCTCGACCTGATTCTTGACCTGATTCTTGATCTGATATTAGCAGAGAGTATTGTCCTAAGGTATTTTCAGGTACTCCATTTGAGTGTTTACTGATTTTCACTTTGGGAAGCATCATTTTCTTTGCTTCAATCTTAGACTTCTTCGTAATTCTTTTATGCAATACTTGAGAAGAATTGTAAGATATTAGTTTTTGCGTTTCGTCTATTATTTCAAACCTGTTCTTATTATTTTCTTTCATCGACGGAGATTTTGTTAATCCATTCCCCTTGATACCTATTTGATAATTCCGCTTCATAACTTTATTGCTATTTTTCTGTCTTTTATTAAATTGATCTTTCTGATTCATTTTCAAGTCACACCTCAATTTAGTCTTCTGACAGTTATAACAGTCAGCCGAATTATAATCATCTGACGAAATTGAACATAGTAGCTTTTTTGAACAGCAAACTCTGCATTGTTTACATTGCTTACGGGAATTAATGGTGGAGTCAAAAACTTGAAAGTTGAACATATAATTCATGTGCTAAATAATCTTAATCTCGTTTCTGTCAATTAGTGAAAATATTCAACAATAGTTTGAATAAAGAAATGAGATTTGAATTGCTTCTTTTTTCCTCTAAACTTGAAGGAAATGAGTACTTTTTCTTCTGGTTGACGTTTAATAACATTCAACTACTACTTTTTAAAATATTTTCTAACCAATCGAAAGATTTTTAATTTAATCTTCTAGATCTTGATTCTGGTTCCAATGGGCAAATAATTCCCAAGTACTGTAGCTTCAAGTGCAAATATCCATCTTTCAAAATTTTGAACGAGATTTGTGGGCGCTTGCATATTCTTTTGAGAGTACAAATTATGAAGGGGTAATATTTTTTAGTAAAATATTTTATAGAAATTGTTCAAGAGTGGTATTATTCTTGAAAAGAGGAGCATTTCAATTTCTGATTATTGTTTGAACTAGTATCTTGGTTTCACCACTTGGTATACCAGTCTCAAAACAAACTATGATACACATGAGGTGCAGCAACTACTGTACAACTTTGAAAATCTCGCTCCCTAATTCGAATTCAAGTTTGCTAAAGAATTTTGAAGAATAATAGCACAAGGAATATTTTGATAAATTACAAAAGGGGGTGAAAAAGGAGAGTTTTGAAAATATACAGAAAATAAATTACGCATACATTGAGATGCATTTAGTACACACCACCTTCCCCCTTTAACAGAATTTATACATGAGCCACATTTCTATGTGGTGTGGGTTATAGGAATTGAATTTAGTTCGTGGCATAATGATCTTAAACATGGATACCATTTGAAACTTTTGGAAAGTCATTAAGAATCTGGAATTTGAAAAATAGTTTGAAGAAAATCAGATTAAAGCTCCTTGGATTTTATTTCATAATGTCATCTTCCATCTTCATGATTACCTTTTGTGGTGATTATGTAAGAAAGTTGTGCATATAATTTATAGCTTATGTGCATGAATAACAGAGGGCTGGCTTATTTTCCTAATTTGGACAATTTGAAACTAAAGGAGCAACAAAGTGTAAAAATATAATTAATTGCCAATCTCAAGCAATACCGCACAGTGATTTTCTATCGGGCACAGGCGATACGTGCATGAATAACAATAGATTCACCACTTGAGGAACCATTTAGAAACTATAAAATCTTTTAACCACAGATTTATGTTAAATACATACTTTGAATATGGTTGTTGTCATACCAAGGATATTAACCAAGACAATTGTATTCAAATCTCAAAATTATACACAAGAATTTTCGAGATTACAAATTTAACAAATTAATAAAAGATTATTGAATAACAAAAACAATTGAAGAATATTACAATGTATATTATTTTTCTGAAAATCAAATAGATCTTGAAAAAACTCCTTAGCATAGTAGCTTCAAGTGTGACAACTTCATTTATTTTTTAAAGGAATTACACTTCCTTTCTACTACTGCAAAACTAAGGTGGGCAGTAATATGATTGTTCTTCTGATCAAATCCAAAAAGGTTACAAGTTATTACGCATTAGGATAATTATTGAACATTTGATTTTTATTTTCTTGCAGATTTCCAACAATCAATTACTCTGTATGAGTCACTTCACTCAAGTCAAAGTGTCAAATATGTACATCTTACATATACGAGTATCAAACATAATTAACACATCTGAGAGTTTCAAATATTTGAAGATATTGTTACCTCTCTCAACTTTTTAATGGATAATAAAGCGCACAATCAAACCGAAATATTACGCAACAATTATGAATAACAAAAACAATTGAAGAATATTGCAATATGTAAGATGTTTCTGAAAAGTAAATAGACATTAAAAAAATTTCCAAACATTGTAGCTTCAAGTCTTAAAACTTTATTTACTATTTAGAAAAATCACACATCCTTTCTACTACTGGAAAACTAAAGTAGGAAGTAAAATGTTTCAAGTTATTACGCATCAGGATAATTATTGAACATATGATTTTTAATTTCTTTTTGCAGACTAAAATGACCTGTAATTTGCATGCTCTTCTGATCAAATCCAAAAAGGTTTCAAGTTATTACGCATTAAGATAATTATTGAACGTACGATCCATAATTTCTTTTCCAGATTTCCAATACTTACTCTATAAGAGCCACTCTACTCAAGTCAGAGTGTCAAATACGCATATCTACATATACGAGTTTCAAATATAATTAACACAACTGAAAGTCTCAAATATTTGAAAATTTCGTTACCTCTTTCAACTTTTTAATGGATAATAAAGTGCACAATCAAACCGAAATAACTCATATTGCTTGAAACATACCACAAAGCAATTACTTTTTGGAATTACGTAAGAATTGATAATGCTTATATAAAATAATTTGAAATGCAACATTATAGGGTTACATTTCAAAAATTTTAAATAAAGTGAACATTATGCATGTATTCTGCAGTTGACTTTTGTAAAAACTCCCTTAAAGAAAGTTAACCATAATAGCTTGCTGTCATTTCATGGGTTCCGATCCAAATATAAGAGAGCTATTTATTCTCCTAAAAGTGGATTACATCTTCTACTTGTAACCAATGTCGCTCAAAATGAGAATCTTCTACTTACTTATTTTCTTTGCAGCAGCTTTTTTTGAGGTGATTTCAAAGGTAATAGAAGGAGGATCAAATAAAATTGGCATTCCTACGACAGATATTACAGCTGTTTCGGACCAAATAGAATTAATTCATCGAGACTCGGTATCTTCACCAACTGCTTGCTTACCACAAGGCTCAGGCTCTACAGGATTTAATGTTGTCTTTTATGGTTTTTTCGACAATTATACCGTTCCTGATGTTTACGTTGACAGAGGCATAATAGGCTATGCATATGGCGTCACTGATGTTTCTTTTTTTGATGAATCACCAACATCAAAAACATGGGAGGAACGAATAATATTCAATAAATCCCTTCTTCTCTATGATTTTCAATTCTATATGGAGCTCACAGGTTATTTTTATGCTACAGAAACAGGCGATTATATACTTCACTTGTATCAAGTAGACGATGTGGCAGGTATCCGTGTTGGTTCTCCTGAAGCTTTCCAATGCTGCAATACAAATGTATCTTCTAATGATGGGAACTATACTTTAATTGCAAGGTTAACAAATATAACTCCTACAACACCTTATATAAATGGTGACAATACTACTACAGTTCATTTTCGGAAGGGATATTATTATCCAATGTATATATACTACGTAAACGCTGGGTGGAGAAATGGTATTGCTTTTTCTATTACTACTCCAAGCGGAACAGTTATCACAGATTTTACAAATGTATTCTCCTTTGAAAATTCAAATGAAGACTGCTCTGTAATTACCACCATTACACTTCCATGGACAGGTAGTGTTACATCTACAACTACTTTGTCTGCATCTACTGGATTAACAACTACTGTTGAAATCTTGACTCCGATTCACATCACCACTACTACTACTCCATGGACTGGAACTGATACTTCAACAACAACCATTACTCCAACTAAATCTGATGGTACTACTACTGTTGAAGTATTGACTCCCAGTCACATCACCACTATTACTACTCCATGGACTGGAACTGATACTTCAACCACCACCGTAACTCCAACTAACTATGATGGTACTACCACTGTCGAAGTCTTGACTCCAAGTCATATAACCACCGTTACGACTCCATGGACTGGAACTGATACTTCAACCACTACTATTACTCCAACTGATTTAACTGGTACTACTACTGTTGAGGTATTGACTCCAAGTCACATCACAACTTTTACAACTCCATGGACTGGAACTGATACTTCAACAACAACCATCACTCCAACAAACTTTGACGGTACTACCACTGTCGAGGTATTGACTCCAAATCATATCACCACTATTACTACTCCATGGACCGGAACTGACACTTCAACCACCACCATTACACCAACTGATTCCACTGGAATTACTACTGTTGAAGTATTGACTCCAAGTCATATCACAACTATTACTACTCCATGGACCGGAACTGTTACTTCAACTATTACTATCACTCCAACTGATTCAGGTGGTACTACTACTGTTGAAATATTGACTCCAACTGGTAAAATCACTACTATTACTACTCCATGGACCGGAACTGTTACTTCAACTACTACTATTACCCCAACTGATTCAACTGGAACTACTACTGTTGAAGTGTTAACTCCAACTGGTGGAATCACTACTATCACCACTCCATGGACCGGAACTGTTACTTCAACTATCACTATTACTCCAACTGTATCAGGTGGTACTACTACTGTTGAAATATTGACTCCAACTACTCCAGGTGTGACAACTATCACTACTCCATGGACTGGAACTGTTACTTCAACTACCACTACTACCCCATCAACTTCGGGAGGTACTACTACTGTTGAAGTATTGACTCCAACCACTCCTGGTGTTACTACAATTACTACCCCATGGACAGGAACTGTCACTTCAACTATTACTATTACTCCATCAACATCAGGTGGAATAACTACAGTTGAGGTGTTGACTCCAACTGGTGGAATCACTACTATTACTACTCCGTGGACCGGAACTGTTACTTCAACTATTACTATTACTCCATCAACATCAGGTGGTACTACTACTGTTGAAGTATTGACTCCAACTACTCCAGGTATTGCTACTATTACCACTCCATGGACTGGAACTGTTACTTCAACCACAACCATTACTCCAACTACTTCAGGTGGTACTACTACTGTTGAAGTATTGACTCCAACTACTCCAGGAATCACTACTATTACTACTCCATGGACCGGATTTGTTACTTCTACCACCACTATCACCCCAACAACACCAGGTAGTACTACTACTATTGAAGTGTTAACTCCAACTACTCCGGGTGCGACAACTATCACTACTCCATGGACTGGAACTGTTACCTCAACTACTGCTATTACTCCATCAACATCAGGTGGTACTACTACTGTTGAAGTATTGACTCCAACTACTCCAGGTGTGACAACTGTAACCACTCCATGGACCGGATCTTTTACTTCAACTATTACTATTACTCCATCAACATCAGGTGGAATAACTACTGTTGAAGTATTGACTCCAACTACTCCAGGTGTCACAACTATCACCACTCCTTGGACAGGAACTGTTACTTCAACTATTACTATCACCCCAACTGTATCAGGTGGGACTACTACTGTTGAAATATTGACTCCAACTACTCCAGGTGTGACAACTATCACTACTCCATGGACTGGTACTGTCACTTCAACTATTACTATTACTCCATCAACATCAGGTGGCACTACTACTGTTGAAGTATTGACTCCAACTGCTCCAGGTGTGACAACTGTCACTACTCCATGGACTGGAACCGTCTCTTCAACTATTACTATTACTCCATCAACATCAGGTGGAATAACTACTGTTGAAATATTGACTCCAACTACTCCTGGTGTCACAACTGTCACTACCCCATGGACCGGAACTGTTTCTTCAACTATTACTATTACTCCATCAACATCAGGTGGAATAACTACTGTTGAAATATTGACTCCAACTACTCCAGGTGTCACAACTGTCACCACTCCATGGACAGGAACTTTCTCTTCAACTATTACCATCACTCCATCAACGTCTGGTGGTATTACTACTGTTGAAGTATTGACTCCAACTACTCCTGGAGTAACTACTGTCACCACTCCATGGACAGGAACTTTCTCTTCAACTATTATTATTACTCCAACTGATTCAACTGGTATTACTACTGTTGAAGTATT